>CM048839.1:64969238-65126032 GCA_026545765.1 Plantago major | reverse complement strand
GAAATCTCTTGAAAAGGAGTGCTCTGTAGCATATAGCTATCAGGACAAAGGATGCTAAAATGCGTTACAAAAAGTACGATAAATTTGAAACCAAGGAAGAGATTAACTGAAAAGGCAATGATAGACATGCTTGAAAAAGTGTGAAGGTCTTCTTTAAAGAGCAATGAACTTTTTTTCATAAATAGAGCATATATTAATAAAAGTAAAAAGAGTACAAAGCGTAAAAAGTAGAGATTACAAAAGGAACCCACGGCCGAGTTACAACCTTGAAACAAGGTGAAACAAACAAAGAAACAAAATAACATAACTTAGGGATCAAGGTGATCCATTGATTTTGCAACCATGAATTAAAACCAGTCATGGAAAAACCCGATTAGGAAAACCATGCAATTTGGAAAAAAGTCTGGCGTTAGCGTTCTTGAAACCTATAATAAAATGCTAAGTACATGTCCACATGTATGTGGTCGAATGACATCCATAGGAAGTCAGAAACCCTCGAGATCTGACTTTGAGAGAGCGCCAGTGACGTGTTGCCTTCGAAAAATATGAAGACACCGAAAATCCATATCACGCATATGAGAGAAAGTCGATAGCCAGTTCCGGAATTTCCATGGGACCGGAGTTAGTACCCGGAGAAAATTCGCTACATAAGTAGAATCGACTCGACAAATCTTATTCCAGTACAGGTGTGAGCGATTCAATGCCAATCATAGCTGCCGTAACTTCGGCTTCAAAAGCATAAAGCGTACCGGTGATTTACAAAGCAACCCATCACGGTACCATTTGAATCTCTAAAAACCCCGGTGGTAGTAGAGGGCGAGGAATGAGAGAGAACTTCCATCCGTGTTGCATTTAATCAGACGGCGGAGATATACGCCGGACCTCAATGATATCTAGTGACTTAAGCGGGCACCCTTGAATCTGAAAAGAATGAAGGACTTGTAAATCAACTTGATTATTAGCCATAGAACGAGAGGGTGGGAATTAGCCTGCCCTCTGAGACTCAAATGAAGCAAAATAGAATGCTGAAACGGGAACACCATCAAATAAGCAGCGATTGTGCATGATCAAGCACCCAAATGCGAAGTCACAAGCAAAAGAACCTGAGAGAATCTGAGAGCTAAAATGTTGACCATGGCATATGAAGCTCTCCAAAACTAAAACAATCTCGAAAAGGAACTGGAAAAGATCAAATAGAGTATGCGGATAGTCAAGAGTGAGCAGACGAGACGATAAATGGTCTTGGCAATCCATAGCTTGACATAGCAAAAAACACACAGAAGGACCAAAACAGGCACGCGGTTTCTCAATAGTTGGAAGAACACCATGAATAGCCTTCAAGCTGTGATAGAAGCAATAAGGGTGGGATAAAAGACCCATATCAAGATCGAGGTCAATCTTAGGAACTTGGCTGACAAGAGTGATAGGCTTGCTTGGTAGAAATCGAACCGTCTGATTAGGTCAAATCTGAGTGTCGAACCGGATGGAGCAGGATGATGGGAAGAGATGTCGCGAGTAACATGGAAAGCCAATGGAACCCGTCGAAAAACCAACGGCGAGGTCCAATACTCGAAATAGGGAACTCGAGTGATCTTGAGAGATGAATAGGAATACCAATTCATCCATAATCACATGTGAGCCAATCATCAAGCCCGATCATGAACCCGAGAAGCTTGGTGAGAGCCTTGTGACACGCTAACCATCTAGACTTGGATTGAGTGTGGAAACAATCCTTAAATCGAACCAATATCGAGGAAGCAACATAAGGCCCAAGGAAGCATGCGAAAAGCGGCGAAAGATATCTAGATATGGAACCTTCCATTGAATATCCCAAGCAAGGCGAGAAAGATCGCCTTATTAGCGTGACGGAAGGCGAATACCAAGACCACCCTCGGACTTTGGAGCACAAGCTTCGAAGAGATAGAAGTCGATGCTCTCTTGAGGAGTATCCGAGTTTGGGCCGAAATTACGAATGCGACATCCATGCAGCAGAAGAGTCAAAGCCTGACGATAAACCATCATAGAGTGTACAAAGATCCACGGATCAGCGATTGAACAAGACATAACAATAAGCCATAGAGAAGTGCCTTCCATTTACTACTAAACTTTTCTAGAATCGAGTCCATGAGAGTTGTAAATGGCAATCCGAATTTACGGAAAAAGTGGAACTCCAAATCGTGAAAGGAAGGTGACCCTCGATAATATCCATGATTACACTTTAAGTGGTTCTTCACATTTCGGGTGAAAATACTAAGATAAGCCCTGGACTTGAAGAGTTGAAGTGTTGTCAAACCAAGCGACATATTTTCGAGGATCCTAAGAATAGTCAGACAATTCGTTGGCGGTAGCCACACAAAAATAATCACATCATCGCATAAAGAAGGTGAAGTAAAAAGTAGAGATTGTCTAATGAATAAAGGTAGGCTCCACAGATTGGCGACCTTGAGAGAAGCTTGCTAAGAACTTCCTCCAGCGATCTGCAAAGAAGAGGAAGAGGATCCCTTAGCGAACTCCTTGAGAACGACGAAGTACCCTTAGGGCCCCATTAATCAGAGCGAGGAGCTTTGCGGGTGAAGAATATGATTAATCGACCAACAACAAAGGTAGAAACCATATTTTGTGAGAACATGAAAAGAAAGTCGATTTAGAGTATCAAAGGCTTTAGGATGTCGACCTTCAACACGGATTACCCTTACTACGGTGAAGACCAAGACTATGCTTTCCTTGAGGAGGCTAAAGCCGATACAATCATGAATCGTCTCCGGAATAAAACCAAATTTGATGAAAGGAAGCAACCCGATAAAATCGGACCCAAACGATCGGCTAAACCATCAATTATCAAGAAATACGAGAATACCTTTAGGAATCTTTAGAAACGATGGAAAAAACGAATTTCTATCAGAGTCTTTTAACCACACCTTGCGGTTCTTTTGGCGCAAAAAGTTTACCTCTTGATTAGAATAGCATTGTAGTCGCGATCGCCTCAACTTCCTTAGAGAATATCATTTATCGGACCATGGAGGGATAATTCTTCTTTGAACCAACTCCACTTATTCTGACGACAGAAGGCGAAATTAAGCTCACGAAGACATTATTATTCCAATCTATGATAGCGGTTTCAGACTCTTTAATTTCGGATAACGAAAAAAGAGCCCATGGCAAGTAATAGGAGTTTTCGGAAAGCTTAATTAACTCCTCAAGCGAGCTGTGACTAAGCCCACATTGCTTGGAATCTGATAATTAGAAGGCGAGATAAGCGCTTGTTCATCTTACGCGGGAAACAAGAGAGAGTGATCGAGCAAATCGCAAGCCCACACAAACCATCAGGTCCGTAAATCGAAAAGTTGTGAAGAAGAGCCTATCAATCGTGTCTCTAGATAACCACTAGAAAGCGGCGATTAAACCAATGCAAAAGCGGCGGAACTAGGAATCGATAAGAGAACTCCCCATCATTGATAAAGGCGAAATCCATGGTTTCAGACGAAGCGGAGGAGTACCATTGATCGTTCATGCGCACGCAATCTGACATTGAAATCTCCACAAAAGCGAGGGTGTGTTTGGCAGCGATAAATCACGCCATAAGTCTCGACTGAGATATAATCGACAGCATGGGCATGGATAAGCGCTAATAGGAAGTCCCGTTGAAGCCGAAACTTTAATATAAGAACTTGAGAAGAAGAAAAATTATAGAAGAACCCGGAAGAAGAGATCTTCCAAAACCCGCAAGTTAGGAAGGCTGTGACCGGCGTATTTTCACCGAAAAGCGCATTCCCTTCGCATTCAATAAGAATCTGGTATGGAGGAGGAAGGAACCTTTGGTTCCATGATAAAAAACTCAGAAGATGAGTAGAAACTACATGATGCTTGAGCATATCTTGTGAGGCATTCGATACCGAATGTTCAAAGCAGAACATTCATTGGAAACAACGTGAGGAGAATCATATGGCAAATGGCGGATGTAAGAGTTTGTAATATCCGACAAAAAGAATTATCATCATTTATATCACCGTCTACTAAGTACCCATCTTGCACTTACATAATCCCGGCATTAATAAGCGGCTGAGCGGGGAGAATTAGGGGATGAAGAGGCAGCCTTAGTGGCATTAGATGGGTTGTTAATGCGTTCACGCATAATCTCAGCGAATCTTTTATTAGCATATTAGCCTCCATAGAATAAATAGATGAAGATGTGTTAGAGGTGTCTTGCCATAGGAGTTGAAGGTTGCGTGAAACAGCGATCATGGCGAATCTTGCAAAAGCGAAATCTCGGACTCACCACCCAGTTCTCATCCTCCACAGTTGAATCCGACAAAGCCAAGCCGATTAAGCTCCAACAAGGAGATCTGACAGCGTAGCGAGCCGTTTAAACAAATTAACATTCGTGTGGGAGAAACTTCACGAATCCGTAGCATCGGTGGATTTGAAACCACAACTTGATGAAATGCCATGATGGACGGCCGGGTGGTAAGCGTTCGGTTAATGCGTTTATAACCACCGTGGAATAACAACCAAAGTTGATTGTGCTAAGTTAGCATTAGAGTTTGCCCTAGGAAGCGGTAGGCTAGACATCTCCTTATCTTTGTTCTTTGCAATTCTCCATTTTATGACCAACAACAAGGCAAGAATGGCGAAGCATGGGTAAATCCTCATAATAAGCTTGATCGAAATATCGCAAACGGGGAGTTTCTAGTTGAATCTTTGATTCTAAAGCTTGAAAAGATCAACTTCCACGGGACCTTGCGTAGTTACCAAAAGCGACGATCTAAAGAAGGCGTATCAATCCTAATCGGATTGTTCCAAGAGCGGCCATAAGTGCCATAATCAACGATCGATGATGGTGCTCATAAGCGAACCATATCGCCGAACTGACACGCACCCGTGTGGATCTTTTTACTGAGCGAAATTAGGAACCCAGGCTGTGGTAGAGATTACTGTTGATAGCTTCCATAAGCTCGAGCGAAAATCGAATCTCTCGTTTGCTTGGAATAGAAGCGAAAGACAAAGTATCGGACGATCGAAAGCATGGACAAGCCTCCGTATGCGAATCTTTTCAGCGTCTCCGTGGGTCATGAAATTTCCATGGTGAGGAACCCTTGGGGCGAGAATCAATCGATAAAGAAGAAGATGAGCAATTAGCAATCGCTCGAATAAAATCATCATTAAGTTTAACGAATGACGTACCTTCTGAACGGATCAGAGTCGGGCGGAAGTGCCCACAATGGCGGTTCGGAAGAATGAAACATGATAGCTTCACCCTTGCCTTGGCGAGTATGGTTCCATGGAGGAACACCACCTCGGACGAAGATGCTGCAACATGAAGCGATGTGGCCGATGTGATGAGTTGAATCTGAGAAAGTTAGGAAAAAGAATTTGACATCCATCGAAACCTAAAATTTGGAGCAGCAATAAGCTTGGAAAGGTTGTGTAGAAGCGTCCGTAGTCGAAATTGCTCGATCATTAATGCGCTGGAAAGATCGAGAAAACAAGGAAGAGAAGTCGTGGCGCGTCCCTACGAGTGGTACAACCACGGAGGCGGTGGCGGAGAAAACGGCTAAAAATTCGGACAAAAAAGCGGTGTTGCTAAAAATTTGTACTTGCAAGGTATACAACATCAATTATCTTGATAAGGACACCTGACAAAATGGTGTTCTTGAAAAGAAAGAATGGGACCACAAAGCGGCAAGAACAATGCGACAGCGATATAAGTGAAATCTATTGGGTTGAGCGGTAAATACAACATACTACACTCAAAATAGATGTTTGATCAACAAACACCATGATGAAGACTCCTACATGAGTTATTGATTAGTAGACCCCTAGTATCAAATATTTAATGGTCTTTGGTTGCATATGTTTTGTTCTTAACAATGGTAAAGAATATCTCTGAACATTTCAACCAAGGCATGGGAAGGAAATTTCTTGGTTATTGATGAATAGCAAAGCTACGAGAATCTACAACAAAGGACACAAAACATTGAAGATTACTGTCCATATGATATTCTATGAAGGAAGCAATAAAAGTACCCTTGAATTAAGTACTCGAGATAGGTTCAAGGAACTTATGATCAAGGATTTTAAACAAGAATCTCAATGGGAAATAATTACATCATTCACTTAGAGGATGAGTGCGCGAAGAAAAGCAACCATTACCAAGTAACAACTAGATGATTCTAAGGCATGATGAAGAGTTTCCTATGAGAAATCGAAATGGATCAGATTCTTGAGAATCTTCATTATGAAGAGGTCTCGGCGGGGAGGTTCTTTGAAATCATCTCGAGATACGAGTCCTTTGAACAAGTGTCGGATATCCCAAGCACATCACTTGTGCGGATATCTTGAATCTTGATCAAGTATCTTATCATGATCATAGTGATCTGACGAAATGAATCATAATGATAATGATCCTACTAGTTCTAAACCCATTATAAAATGGATAAGAGATCATCTGTAAAAAGGATGTGATGGAATCCTTTAGACCAAGGGTAAGAACTTGGAAGCAATTGATGAAAATGCAAATTCTCTCTATGGATGTTTCATCTCGGATATTGAACGAAGACTATTAAAGAAGCATTAAAGACCAGATTGTATCTTAGCAATGCAAGAAGAGTTGGATCAATTCGAGAGAAACAAAGCACATAAACTAGTTCCTTACATTCATGGAATATCATCATAGGAACTAAGTGGGTTTTCAGAAACAAAATGAATGAATCTGCTGAAATAACCAGAAACAAAGCAAGGTTGGTTGCCAAGGGATTTACCCAGACTGAAGGACTAGATTTTGATGAGTCATATGCTCCAGTTGCAAGATTGGATGCAATCAGATTATTTCTAGCATTTGCAGCTCATAATGACTTTAAAGTTCTGAAATGGATGTCAGCGATTGCATTTTAAATGGTGAATTCTTTGAGGAAGTCTATGTTGAGCAACCACCTGGTTTTGATGTTTCCTCAGAAAGCAAGATGATCTATAAGCTTCAGAAAGCTCTATATGGACTAAAACAAGCTCCAAGAGCATGATATGATACTTTGGCAAAGTACTTGCTGGGAAGTGGATTCAAGAAAGGAGAAGTTGACAAAACTCTATTTACATTGAACCATGATGGGAAACTACTCTTAGTACAAATTTATGTTGATGACATAATATTTGGATCTAAGGACAAGCAACTTTGTGAAGACTTTGCTGAGCTCATGAAAGTAAATTTGAAATGAGCATGATGGGAAGAATTGAATTACTTCCTAGGGTTGCAAATTCGAGCAACTTAATGATGGAATATTCATTAGTCGAACAAAGTATCTGAAGGATATGCTCAACAAGTTTAATCTAAAGCCTTGAAAAGAATGCGAAGATATCAATGATCATTGGAACCGAGATGACCTATCTTGAATTTGATAAGAGTGTTGAAGAACACAAGTATAGGAAATTAATTGGGTCTCTACTATACCTTCACAATGATAGACCGGATATTGATATACGGTTGGTGTATGTGCAGATTTGGACAAATCGATGCAATCACACTATAACACCACTATGAAAATTCTAAGGTATGTTAAAGGTACAATAGAAGTTGGATTGTGGTACCTAAAGAGAGTGGATTGAGTTTAGTTGGCTATTCAAATCTGACTATCTTTGGATCAATGCTTGATAGAAAAAGTACTTGAGGAACATGTCGATTCCTTGGTGCTAGATTGATATCATGGTTGACAAAGAAGCAAAACTCAATTGCCACTTCAACCATAGAAGCGAGTATATTAACTGCTTTGGGTGTTGTGTGCTTCACAAATCTTGTGGATACAACTGACAACTCGGAGACTATGAGATCAATGAAGAGAAAACTCCTATTTTACGTGACAGCACAAGTCTTATTGCCATATTTCGAATCCTAAGTATCATGCAAGAACAAAGTACATTGATGTTAGACACCACTTCATTAGAGATCATGTTGAAAAAGCGATATTGAGATACTCAAGATTGAATTACGGAAGACGACTTGCAGTTATCTTCACAAAGCACTTTGCAAGAAAAGTAGATTCGACATTGAGACAAAGTATTGGATTGATGGAACTACCAAGGTGAAAAATTGGTCCGAGGCAGAACTCATTGAGCGATAAAGAAGAACAAGGCTTTACGAGAAAGAAAGGGACTTAAAGAATGAAGGAGATATCTAAGGCGAACTTCGGATATCAAGGCTAAAGTGTAAAGTGGGTTAGAAAGGTATCTGGCGGTATTTGATGTGCTCAAATTACTACTTAGAAAACAAGTAAGCGGTTGTTGTAGGCAGACAATGCTAACCACAGAATCGTTCGCTAAAGACAATTAAGCTACCAATGATTGAAAGCAAATAGTCACTTGTGGAAGCGGTTTGATTTGTTTGGTTTTGATTACTTCTAATAACTAGAAAATCGAAAAGTAGATAAGCGGTTTTAACAATGAGAGAAGAACATCAGTTATGATCGGGTAATGCTAATCCGCTCTGGAAATCGTTCATACTTGTCCGTGGTGGGTGTACATAAATCAATCAATCGACCTCGACCATTCGTCATTTGAGTATTTTGAACTAGAGCAATGGTGGTCGTTAATCCACGATCCTTAGCAAACGATTTAGAAAATCTTGAACTAGCGTATTGGATTGATAGTTTTACGAAGATTTTGAACTAGGCGAACCTATATGAGCGAATCCTAGCCCTAGAATCGAATATGCAAAACCGTCACATAACTCATGTGTTTGGAGTGGTTTAACTACTCAAAGTAGAAGCAAGATCAAAGATTTGAAGTATTGCATATGATAACCACAAACATGTTGATAATCGCCGCATAGCTCATACAATTCGATAAACAAAGAAAATACGAATCGAAGAGATAAATGATAGAAATTATTAAATATTACAAGAATTCGATATCAATCCTTCAACAATGATGAAAACGAGCTCGATGATGTCTCAATGTCAAAATCTAGTTCCGGATGCTTTTCTATGAAAAAATCAGTATAAGAAGTTATGGCAAAGATGACTAATCGACCTAAAAAGGAGTTTTACGCGAATCGTGAAATTCTCTCGAATCTACTTGGCCGAGAGCAAAATAGCTTCGCCCGTGAGACAACATTTAAACTCCCAAATTGCTCTAAAATCTCGTAAAATCTCGCCGTGGCGAGCTCAAAACCTCTGTAACGTTTGCTGCAGACAGAATTTGGCCAAACTTACACAAAAGTTATAGCCCTTTGAATTATCTTCCCGTGGCCACCGACCTCAGGTCAATCTAACATCGTATGAGAGTGTTATGGCCAAAATGGTTAGACCGCTCCGTAAAACTTCAATTTTGCAAGCTTCGCTAAAACGGCTCTCAAATCTTCGTCCGAACACCGAATCCACTTCCGTTTTCGCCCAGTTACTATACATTCAAAGATCTAGAACCAATATTTTCACTCCGATTTTCACCTTCGGAACACAAAAATCCTACAAAACACAAACAAAGCACCAAAGCATAAAAACGTACAAAAACACTATAAAACCATAAACAAAGACCGCTAAAAAGGACCAAATGAGACTCTAAATTATCGTCTCATCAAACTCCCCAAACCGAACCTTTGCTCTTCCTCGTGGAAACACACAACAAAATAAAACAAGTAGACTCTAGACAACGACATACAAGAACACATAAGCAATCAGACCTCCATGTGTGAACTCTACCATTGTAAGCGTTAAGTTCACAAGATGCAAAAGGTTTGCACTCAACCAACATTGACAAAAATAGTGCACAAAAATCATGTAGAGAGTTTCTCAAGTAAATATCACTTAAGTCTAACTCTCAATCCTCACAAGAAATCCTACATCTCTCTCTCACACTTTGGAAGTGCCGGTATATTAATCACTCGAGGAACAATAAGAGAAAAGGAAGGTGACTTTCGTCACAAAGGTGCCTCAAATACCTCATACGATGTACTCAATCAGTTAAATCGAAGGGGCTTTTCCTTGCACGACAACTTGGGAACATACAACGAAACTTCCATATCACCACATATTTGCATACAATAAATTAGATGCTAATCAATTTGGCCACTATGGACTCTTTTAGTCTCACTTTTTTCGGTAGTTACATTTTGCGAAGTCCGCACTTTTAATGCGTGTCAATTTAATATCGTCCATCAACCCTCATGGTCATATGGGTTTTAGGACCACGCTTATATCGTAGTATCTGAAACACACCTAACTGCGACTACGGTGGTGAAAAGCTCTAAATACACTCAAAGGGCGAATCGACTAATCGGGGATGTAATACATATTACAAAAATGAATAATAAACATGTCAACCTGATTTATTCTCCCCAAACCGGTTCTTAATGTTACTTTTGATAAAATGAAACATGAAGAGCATGCCGTTAGTCATACTTAACCAGCGAGTACACATGAGAATCAAAAGGCATAACAGGAGGGTTTGCACTTCGAAAAGGATCACCTGGCCTTGGTACAATATATTTTCATCGACTTAAAGTTTCTCACCGACTTTTTGGACTAAAGAGTTAAGCAGACTTGCTATTCTGGAGAAACAAACTTATGGGCTTTTAAATCCACTATACCACCTCGATTAAGTATCATACAAAACATAAGCGACAAGCAAATTTAACAATCACAATAGGAGCTTTCATAACTTGGAAGAGCGACTCACGAAAGACTCTAGAAAAGAAACAAGCGACCAAAACATACGAGAAAGTAAGGGCGAAAGACTCAGAGACTCATGTAATAGAAAATGGGACAAGAAACTAGAGCACATTCCTCCCCGAACCTAAACTCAGCATGTCCTCAGCGTAGAGTAAAAAAGAAAAGAAGAATGGGATCAATAGTGACTTGCTGCAGTGTAACTCTTCTGATCATGTAAAAGACTCTTAGTGTTAGCTAATGGGTACTCTGGAAGTTCTTGGTTCTTTCGGTTGTTTTGACTCCTTTTCTCCCCTTTAGATAGGTGTGTATATACAAGGGTCCGATTAATGCGCCTATATAGTTTCTAGTGTCGACTTTGGAGGGTATGGTGTAGTGGTGGCTTGCAACTCACGTGCTTGCCATGTACCTCTATAGTGATGCTGCAGCGTGGAGTTTGACAATCATGCAGTGGTTTTGATGAGCAGTGCATGACAACATATCCTTCTCCATCTCCTTGCCTTTAACTGTCGACTCCTGAACCACGAAATCAGCCATAAAAGTGTCCCCATCAAGTGTAGAGACATCCTCAATCACACCCATTCACTACTTCTCTTTCCATTGACCATCGTGTGAGAAGCATTTCCTGGGTTCCAACCCCTTTAAATCCAGCTCCTCATAGGTCGCAAAGGTCATCAGATTAACCGCTGCTCCTGTATCTACGATGGCATCACTGATGCTCTTATCTGCTGCCGGAATCACCCTAGCGGTGGGACTTACCTCAAGACAGCAAGTTTTACACTCGCCTCCTCTGCTGGAGTCGCAATACTAGGTGTGGCTACCTCCTTTTCCTGTACCTCGACTCTCACTTCTATCGTCTTGTCAAGTGCCGTTGTAGGTACTACCTCAACTACCTCCGGTGTCTTAGCCTGGGCCACAGTATTCTCGAGCTGGCAAGTGCAGGTAGCAAGAACAGACTTCACCTTTATTGGCTCATGAATGTCACCTCAGCGGCTAGAACTCTTTGGGTTTACTGCGATCATGGGAACTTACCCTCTCTCTTTCTTTGAAATCATGACTAGATCCCCAAGTCTTCTCTAACGGTTCTGCGCACCTTTCAATCTTTGTCGAACCCTGATCATTCCTGCTCTGATTTTCCTGTGCTTCAGCCCAGAACCTCTCGGAATTCTGCATGTGGTTCCTGATTGCCTGATTAGAACTTCCTGGCGCTTAGTAGTCGAACACAGGCTGATTGAGCTAGGCCAGTTGCTTTGCGCATTCTCATAAGTTATTGCCACCTTGGTTACCCTTGATTACCATTATGCAGTGCACTTTTGATTCACTATCTCGAGTCGGGTTCTCGTTCATAATCTTGAGCCTACATGCTAGTTCCATGCCCAAAGATACATGATTGCACGCTCACTCGATGGAGTGTTGGGAACCACACCTATACTTGCGACCTTATCTGCTCAATTTGCTTCTCGACTTAGTAGTACATGCCACAGGTCCCTTGTTGCTTTCGATATCCGCTCTCCTAGATTTATTTCTCGCACCCTTGGTGAGACCTTGCTTTGCTAGTTTAGCGAAAACACCATTTAGTTAAATCAAGGATGCTTCGAGAATGAATTTTTACCGTCATATCAACCATGTTACGACACTCCCAATTCAGACCCTCATAAAATCGATGCACGGATGCATATCGTCGATCGTAGTGCGGGCATTGGGATAACAAGCTGTAAAGCGTTCGCGACTTCATAGAAAGTCTCATCGTACATCTTTGAAGCGCATTATCTGGTCTGAAGGTCTGCGTTTTCTCGGGAGGTAAAATTTATTCACAAGGCTTTATAAAGAGAATCCCAGTAGGTAGAGAACCCCTAGGCTGGTTTAACAGCCAGTTCCTAGCTTTATCCTGCAGGTACATCGGAAAAACCTTCTTCCTTATCTCTCCATCTGGCATTACTCCTCCATTGTCGGCGGAATCCTGTCATGCCGAACTCCTTGAGGAACCTTGTCAAATCTTCGTTGGCCATTCCGTAGAACTTGGGGAGATTATGGAAGTGGTAAGCTTTGAGTTCAAATTTCTTAACCTCATGGATTTGCATGTAGGCTCCATAGGTTAAGCGAGCCATTGAAATATCGAATCGATCAACTTTGTTGTCAAACTACACAACAGGAAAACCTTGAAATATACTTAGTTTCTGTTAGTGCACTAAACTTCAGGTAAATAGAAAACAAGTAAAAATTCACAATCAAGCGCTACAGTAGGAATTGGTTCCCAGGCAGCGGCGCCAAATTTGATGTGCTCAAATTACTACTTAGAAAACAAGTGGAAAGCAGTTATTGTAGACAGACAATGCTAACCCGCAGAATCATTAAGCTAAGGAACCAATTAAGCTACCAAGCGATTGAAAGCAAATAGTCACTTGTGGAAGCGGTTTGATTTGTTTGGTTTGATTACTTCTAATAACTAGAGAACAAAAAAGCGGATAAGCGGTTTTTAACAATGAGAGAAGAACACAACATTTATGATCGAGTAATGCTAATCCGCTCTGAAATCGTTCATACTTGTCCGCGATCGGTGTACATAAATCGATCATTCCAACCTCGACCAATCGTCATTTGAGTATTTTGAACTAGAGCAATCGTGGGTGCGTCAATCCACGATCCTTAACAGCGATTTAGAAAATCTTCAACTAGCATATTGGATTGATAGTTTTACGAAGATTTTGAACTAGGCGAACCTATATGAGCGAATCCTAGCCCTAGAATAGAATCATAAAACCGTCACATAACTATTGTGTTGAAGTGGTTTAGCTACTCATAGTAGAAGCAAAGATCAAAGATTTTGAAGTATTGCATATGATAAACATAGACATGTTGATAATAAATGCATAGCTCATACAATTCGATAAACAAAGAAAATCTGAATCGAAGAGATAAGCGATGAAATTATCAATATTACGAATTCGATATCAATCCTTCAACAATGATGAAAACGAAGCTCGATGATGTCTCGATGTCAAAATCTAGTTCGAAGCTTTTCTATGAAAAAATCGAGTATAAGAGTTATGGCAAAATATGTCTAATCGACCTAAAAGAATTTTACGCGAATCATGAAATTCTCGCTCCGTGAACAAAATATTTCGCCCGTGAGACTTATTTAAACTCCCAAATTGCTCTCGTAAAATCTCATGCTGGCGAGAACATCATTCGCCGTGGCGAGCTTAAAACTTCTGTAACTTTTGCTGCGTATAAAATTTGGCCAAACTTAAAACACAAAAGTTGTAGCCCTTTGAATTATCTTCCCGTGGCCATCGACCTCAGGTCAATCTAATTATCTTCCAGAATGGCTAGACCGCTCCGTAAAACTTCACTTTTGCAAGCTTCGCTAAAACGGCTCTCAAATCTTCGTCGAACTCCGAATCCACTTCGTTTTCGCGGTTACTCTACATTCAAAGCTCTACAACCAATATTTTCACTCTGATTTTCACCTTCGGAACACAAAAAAATGTACAAAACACAAACAAAGCACCAAAGCATAAAAACGTACAAAAACACCATAAAACCATAAACAAAGACTAACAAAGACCTCTAAAAAGGACCAAATGAGACTCTAAATTATCGTCTCATCAGTATTTAGATACATGAGGTCCTTTGAGTAAGAGGGACACAAAAGGAGAAGTTGACCAATAGTACAATATGTGAGAAGCGACTATCTCTTGTGTTTCGAAAATTTCCATTTTCGATAATTTTCAAACAACCTTTGGGCAACAATTAATAAGCTCGGAAACGGTTTGTCTCATAATTCACAGATTCTTTGAGAGTGAAAGTGACTCGAGATAGCTATTAACCAAATAGCATTAATTGGGCACAATTACATGTGTTGATTAATATCATTGTGGAGAAATCAATCTCAACGATTGAAAAATGGTAGCTTGTAATTCAATGGATCGAGATGAGTCCACTTAGCCCACTAAGCGTAGTAACCAAATGTGGCCCCTCGCATTTAATGTAAAACTACTTTTTCACCCACGCCTGTGTAGATTGCGAGATACATAATTCATCTGTATACTGTGTACTTGTATTGCTATATAAATGAGATTTTGGCAAATAAAAACACTTTTGCCTAATCCACATTTCACCTAACACAAACATCAAAATCCTTCTTCTTTTCTCTGCTAATCTTCTACGAAATAAATCGAATTTACGCTAAGTTTTTGCAAAGAATCACTTAATCGAATTCGACCCTAAACCCCTTCGTTCTTACTTCTCTACTCTACATCTATTTAAAGAGATGGCACGAAAAGATCTAGATCTCGAGAAATCCCAAGTGTCTACTTTTGATGCTTCTTTGAAAAGCAGCGACTAGTGATAGTAGTGAAAGATCATAGAGTTGTTGGTGAATTCAACTTCTCTATGTGGTATCCCAAATCCAGGTACTCTGGGAGGAGTACTTGTTGATGATTATCTTTCGGTGCGATTGCAAATAGCGAGATGTTAGAAGAAGGGCTTGCTTTACTTGAAAGGTAAAGATTAAGCGGTTTTGCTCCATAAAACCCTCTTTCACATCAAAATTGATGTGTTGGAATTACGATAATTCCACCATCATTGAAGAAGATAGCTTGAAGAATGCGCATCACATCGAAGGTACAAGGTGTTGACATAAACCTTAATGAAAAATCATACATACTCTATTTGGGTTACTGCGAGTCTTGATTACTGAGATACCTCGACCAGACGGTCACTTCTACTCTCTCTACATGAATCAAGAATGATACTCGGATACCTTGACAATGATATTGTTAGAGAAAACATCTTGTTGAACCTTGGGACTTGATAGCCTTTGTATTGCATAGGTGCTTTGATTCAAACAAGGAGGTGATCAAATCAACATGGAAAGATGGGGAATGATCGCATTCCTTCACACTCTGGAAGAGAGGCGGATACCCTTGACGGAAGTATATACATCAGGGTTTGTTGAGAAACTTGAGCTTTGCCTATTATACAAGAGGAGACCTTCTTGAGCTTAAGCGTACTATCAACTTTAGTGCGAAGATATGCTACATCTTGGGTAGCTTGGAATCTGCTCATAGGAAAGGAAGAAATTGTAAATAATGATCTTATTTGCAAGTACAATTGTGAACAGCGAGAACCGGAAAAAGCCGTAGAAGATGTTTACGAGGCAATCTTGTGCAAGAAGAAACATAGAGCTGGAGAAAAAAGAAGGCATGTGCCTCGAGACCACCTCTTTGGTGGATCCTAACATAAGGTTATCTAACCATAGTCTTTGCATATACCCCACTCGGCGACACACCATAATCTTTGCAGTACCACTCTTGATGATGAGAGGGTGGATGAGTCTGAGCTACACTATTTGAAGAAGAAAAGATTTGAACTTTGACCTATTCTTGGAAAGGAATGGGTTCTTGATGAAGTTCTGCATCATAGGTTCTTGAAAGCTACCATGTCGAAAACACTATACGGGGTCATCCATGAAAGATATAAATGATGCCACGATGAGTGATGCGAGATGTACATGATGACAATGTCATTGCATCGATGCGAATGTTATTCTTGATGGAGAACTATCACCTTTGTTCCTTCTCCTTCAAGATCGAGATCACCACAACTCTGACAACCACAAGGCTCTGGGGCTTCTAACTACTTGGTAGAATCATTTGAGATCGTTAGAGAGCTGGTGGTGTTGTTGAAGTAAATCTGTTATTCAGCAGGTTCCCCGACTCAATGGGAGGGATCGATCGGAGACAACTAAGCACATAACGAGGATAGGATTGAAGTGCGAAACTTCAAGCGAGAGAGATGTTGTCAAGGCAACAAGACCCGACACATGGAGTTGTAACATGTTCGAGACGATTAGCTTTGACATTGATCATATTCTTGAGTGGTTTAACTCTTTACTTGTGGAAATTCTATGTCCATATGTGATGTGGCGTCGAAATGTGCGATATAGCATGCTTTTAGACTCTTGTTTTTGCCTTTGATTCAATATTTATATAGTTTATGGTCATTTACCAACTGCGTATTTTACATAGGTCATGATCGCGTTTTGAGGATTTACGATTTCCGGCACCAAAGCGGCATAATTGTGCCAATTTGGGAAAAGGAGGCAAATCTGTTGGATCAACCATTGCATGGAGTTAGAGTCAAAACATGTCATGCGACCAGCGGTGCGAAGATAATTGAAGATGCTACAACTTTGAAGAAGACAACTTTTGAGAAAAGCGAAATTCTGAAGCGACACATTAAAGCGAGGATATTGGCGGAGATCTGAAGATCGCTGCTATGGCGGCGCTTTGTTGTCCTGATGGCGGTCACTGCGATCTCTAGGGGACGTAGTGCACTGTTTATTTATACGGTCCGTTACATTAGCCGTCGATTTGAGGCCGCCTTCTAAAACCTTCCTTATAGGAGAATGCGGTTTGCGGTCGAAAATTCACTATAAATATGACCTCGAGGTCTCGGTCTCAGTTTGAGAGCAGCACGGCGGCTCTCCTAGAGAAAGCGATCGACTCTCATTGGGAAGAAACCGTCATCGAAGTGAAACCCAAAACCCTGGCCGTCGAAGCATCGAAGACTTCTAGACATCGAAGACATCAAGATCAATCAAGCAAGGAGATCGAAGAGGAGAAGCAAAGAATTGACACTCGCCATCTTCTGAGTTTAGTTGTTTCAAACATGATTTCAATTTAGTTTTACATTTATTTACTTTCGGTTATCGGGGCTAATTTACGCATGCAAGGTTAGCAGGATCTTTGACTACTTGGTTTATATATGATGGAATAGTTTTAGTATCTATGTTGGTAATCGATTGATGTTCGTATTTGTGCTGTTGGAGAAAGATGCTTTGCATGTTTATGTTTCATGAGACATGAGTATTCATTGCACTAGGTTAAGAGGTATCAATTTGTGTGTATAGGTTGATATAGTGCTTGAGGTATGAAGTTAAGCTAGCAGGATGACTTTGAGCTGAGCGATAGTGTATATAGGGTATCTTCTTGTTGCGCCTTGGTATATGATATGTTGCCTATGTGACTCTTGATCGTAACTATAAGCTATCTATTATTCTGATATAAACCAATTAGCGAGTGAAGGTTAACGCTTACATGCTTTACTCTATAAGTTCATAGTTCGTTAATTCTTAATTAAGTTATTTTCTAGCTTACGTGTTTATTTTCCTTATTCAAAAAATCCAAAAATCTGTTATTTACTTTTTATTGAAAATCAACCATCTAATATTCTATTTCAATTGATCGTTATTCAGGAAAGCGACATCTCGAGTTAACTTACCGCTATAAATTGTGTGTTAGTAAGCTTTGGCAATTATAAATTATATCTTCTGATAGTATTTGGAAATTACAATCTCTCTGAAATCAAAATTTGAGTCGCATCTGAAATTTAGGCGCTTATTACCGAGAATAATTAGTAGATGGCCTCGTTAGAACTTATTTGGTTATTTTGACGATAACTTCTCTTTGTTTTCTCGGGTAACTCGAGATGGAAGAAGAAGGTGAAAGGACTATCGGGGAGATCGGTATGCGAAACGAAGAAGTGTAATTAGGATCGACCACATGTAAAGAGTCTGGTTGATCTAGCTACGATTAACGCACTGAAGTTCAAACTAGAAGGAGAGAATGAATGCGAGTTCATGTATGCATTCGAGTCTCTTGTTGGCGATTTAAACGAAGGGGTTAGCAGATGGCGGTGAAGTTCTAGTTCTACAAAAGATGGATAGATTTGATCAAAGAAGAAGTCAGCGAATGGGAAGAGGCGAGGTATGTTCTTGAAGAGGTTTCTAGGACTAGCAAGGGTTAAGAGAGGAGGATGATTTGGACTTTGCTCGAAATAGAAGTAATCTTAACACGACGCATGGGAGAGGTTTGAAGAGATGCTTGTTGCCCTGACATCAGTTTACTTCGCGACAACTCTGTGAGTATTTATACCTAGGAGTTAGAGAGGATTTCAAAGACCTTATAGATGTAGCTCTGAAGGGATCATTCATGGGAGTTCTGCTAAGCAAGTATCGGAGGCTTATGAGTGTTCTTGAATTCAAGGTACATGAGTGAAGCGTAGAAGGAGAATGCAATTTTCAACGGGATGAAGGCCATGGAGAAGTAAGGACAATAGCATGTTGAGGAAGAAGCGCAATGGGCTATGGGACAGAGGGTAGGAACTCCCGAGTTCTTGGATATGAGAAGCATATCAAAGGAAGTGAGCCAGGAAGTGCCACAAGGGAAACCTATTCAGCTGAGCATCAAAGGAAAGAATGAAGCTTCCAAGATCGGCTGACAAAAGGTGAGGTGGTCGACAACATTGTAACTACTAAGAAGGGCTTGGAGGAGGAGATCAAGACCCTCGAGGAACATCATAACCAAGAGAAATCAGTCTTTGGAGGGCTGGAGAAAGGGCGAGAAACCCTACTTGGTAAAATTTACGGAGAATGCCGCTTTGAGCGAGAAGCAATAGGAAGACTAAGTGGTGAAGTCGATGCGATTAAGGAAGATCTGTGAAATCGATGTCACGATAAAGAGTTTGATGAAAAGGTGGAGGAAGTTAAGGAGTAGCGGATGGAGCATTTGAACATCACTACTAGGAGTGGGATAACAACTGATTCTATTCCTAGAAGTGAGGAAAGAGCCGGAAGAAGAAGGATCTTTGAGATAGTGGATGTAGAAGAAGAAGGCGGAGAAGGTGAAGGTGAAGCACGAGATAGAAGTAAGGAGAGGAAGATCACGGGAAGAAAGGTTACCCGACGAGAGGGAGATATGACGACGACCTAATGGAGAGAGGATACATCCGGGTGGAAGATGGAGGGATAGTTCGCGTTAAAGACTTACCTTTTCCAGGAAGGCTCACGAATGATGTGAAGAAGGCTGCGAAGATGAAGGCTAAAGGAAACTTGGAGAACGATCTATTCCGATGCGATGCATCTATTTACTTTGTACCCATGTGACTACATGGCGGCTATAAGGACTTCCATAGCGGAAGAAAGAAACCCTACGTTGGAGTGGCATGTAGAGAAGGATCAGATATCAGGAGAGGAATAACAGATCCGGGACAGTTCAGCATGGTGATTAGAGTGAAGGGAAAGAAGGTAAGCTGCATGATCGACCTGGGAGCCAGCGTGAATTTGATGTCATTGTCTTTGCAAGGGAGCTAGGGATAGAAGACTAGATAGAACCGTGTGAAACTAGCGTCCAGCTGGCCGACAACTCATCGAAGAAGTTTCTTTGGACAAGTCGAGGTTTACTGTGGAGATCGGAGGTATAATGACGAGACTAGACTTCCTGGTGATGGATATGGAAGGAAGCGCTATCAGATCTAAAACACTTATTGGACGACCAGCCCTACATCAAATTGAAGCCATAGTCGGCACGGGGGAGAAGACCTATTCATTGATCGTAGAAGGCAGAAGAAGCATTTCAACTCTAAGTCAGAACTCCTGGAGGAAGGAAAGTGGATAGAAAGAGGATCTTTGGGAAAGCCGGATGATTTCCACCTAGGGGCGAAGTCGAGTTTGGATATCTAATGCGGATCGATGAGGAGGATGATGAAGACTTGACCTGGAAGCGGTATGAGAGACTTGCCTTGGGTTCTTCCTCGAGTGTTCGTCGTCATCGACCATAAGACATGGCTCAAGGTTAGAAATGTCTGGATAGATTTCCTCGGCAACTCCACATTTCATTCTTCTTTTGACCAAAGTCAAATACTTCGTGAGTGTAGGCACATAATTACGGTGATGGTAGCTTGACTCATCGAGATAAATGTCGTCGTCGAGTCGAATCAAGATCAAGTGCATCAGTTGGATTTTGATTTTCTTTCTTTCTTCAGAAAGCATAGCTCTCTGGTTTCTCTTGAAGTTTCTCCTATCCTTTTTGTCACCTGTCTTGAGCTTGTTTGGAACAGGACTGTCCCGTCTGAAGTGACAAGGTTTTTGTCAATAGAAACAGATATCATTTCCGATTTCTGTAACCTCAGTACTTGATACTTCGACGAGTTTATTAGGAGAGTTGGTCAATTGCATATTCTTGTACTGGTGATAGTTAGGGCCTAGATGCTTTTTCAGCTTCTCTTTGGCTTTTCTTCTCTCAATCTCATGTCTAACGTATTTGCTCATTTGCTTTACAGCAAGAGCTTCTTCGTCAGTGGATTCTTTGGTAATCTTCTTTTTAGAAGTACCTTGTGTTACTAGAGCAGTACTGTGAGCTTGCTGATCAGCTAATTGTTCACTTTGAGAGGTTTCATAGTTGACAGTGGCTAGATGAGAGAATAATTCCGTTGGAGTGATGTTTGACGTTCCTAGGTTGAAATAAAAGTACTTAGTATGATCCGGTTGTGATTTAAGCTCCTTACGATAGTCTTCACCTTTTCGGCGTTAGAATATCTTTCACTTTCACCAAGTGCAACCATTTCACTTATTAACGTTGTAAACCGAAAATCAAGTTGTTCAAGGGTTTCTGGAATTTTAATTTGAACTTGAACTATTTTCCTTGGTTTTACGAGACACACAAATTTGTTCAACTAGTTGCCGGTCTCTTCGCCATTTTGCACACGGTTTACCTTGTATGTGGTATGGAGTAGAGCGAATAATGATGTTTTGAGCTTGACCATCAGTCTATTTCTCTTGAAATCTTGATGTCCGGAGATATCGGGTTTTTCTTCCAAAGCTATCGACGGTAGCTTTCCCACTTGAAGTTTAAAGTGGAGGTTCTTCTGGCGAGAATCTTCATCTCTTAGTCGAGACATCGGTGACTATCTTTGCTTCTTGATTGACTATAGGGCCATTCTTTATTACTTGATCATTTCATCCTTGATGGCTTCGGATGGAGCATCATATTGTTCCTCCATTTTCATAGTTCTGTGTATTGAGCGAGAGTGTCACTAAAGACATCCTGCAAAACAACACTTAACAAACAGATCAAGTGCAGGGGTTAAGCAAAAAGTGAGCACTTATCTAGGATCTAGGTTCAGTGCAGAAGGCTTGGGAACCTCCTGCTCTGATACCACTTGTTGGTCCAGGTAACGGCAAAGTAAAAGACTTGGGGGGGGGGGGTTAAATAGTCTTTTAAAACATTTGTCGATAAAAGGTTTCTCGAAAGTTGAGTTACTACGATACTTATAATCGAGAATAAGCGGAAGTCTTTACGATAAGTGCGTCTTTCGTGAGCTAGTAAAGTGTGTAAATTACTTTACGAGTAAGTAAAGGCAGAAAGTAAGTGCAGAAAGTAAATAACACAGTAGCTTTATAGTGGTATCTGAAGGTGGTGTAATCCTTCAACTAATCCACTTCGGCCTTCCTCAGACCTAGAATCCACTAAGACATATAATTGAGTTCACCTTACAAATATCTTCTCTCGATTCCTAAATACACTAGGTTCCAAACCAAGTGTTCCCCCTGAGTTCTTCCCGACTTTCCCAGCCAAGTACTTCCTCTACTCAGAACCTTTAACCTTGGAGTTATTCCTTAGTTTCCCAAACTAAGTACTTCCTCTACTCCATGCCTTTTTCTGGTGTTGGTTAAGAAGAGTTTATCAGATTGGTAGATTAATAACTTCCACAGTTATGTAATACTACCTTCTAGAACACGAGTCACTTAACACACACAGACGGTGTGGTGATATGTTCTTTTCTGACCTAAGTCTATGTTCTTCGTTCAGGAGAATGAATATCTTAGCAAGTTGCAACAGTGCTTCAATTCAACTCCTTCACAATAGATATAGCTTGTTAAGGATCAGGACACTTAGAACTTTCGTGCTACTAAGAATCAAGAGCTTGGTCGCAACTGTAAAGCTAGAGAGTAAGTAGGCAGAAGGCTTGTATGCTTGAGTGTAGGATATGAAATTCGGTCGTTCAAGTGTGTGTTCAAGCATTCTAAGTGGTGATATTTATAGTTGAAAATCAAGCCATTTGAATTACTATCCGTTAGGCTATTAAGATTCAAACTACAAACAATCCATTGATAGTACTACAGAACTTTTGTCTCTTTGTTCAGAGATAAAGCTTTTGGTCAGTGAGTTCTGCAATGGCATTAAATGCACTGTACTATCTTTTGTCCTGTTGTGCCAACAGAACTATGCACGCTTTCTGAGGCTATGCACGTCGCTATCAGAAACTCCCAGCCTTTCAGAAACTAAGGAAAACATCGTTTCTCCCAGAAATATTGTTTTCACTAAGTTATCTTTTGCATATGGTTATTGAGGCACAATTCCTTTGTCTTCGGTAATCCTGAGCATTCTTCATATCTTCAGATAGTTGAGCTCTTTCCGTTGGATGCCTTTTGCTTGGTGTTCTTCAAAAATATAAAATTACATTCAGAGACCTAACATCCTATACAAGATTTACTAGACTAATCATACTAAGTATACTTCCACTTTTACAATGTTCAAGTGAAACAAGAGTACTAGATACCTTTCTGAACTAAGGTAAGTCATTATGGTGTACTGATCAAAACTAAATGAACTGGGGGAAAAATGGCAATCTGGGCGATCTTATACTTACTGGCGTCACCAGTTCTTCTTGCGCTTTTACGCCCTTTTGACTCCAATTCTTGGTATTTTAGTCTTCCCGCTCCACTTCTAGCATTCATACGAGGCATTGGAACTCCATATCCTATAGATGTATATAAAATGGGCATTCTAGGAAGAAGCTGGCCTTGATTCTTGGTAACATCCTTGATTACTTTCATGATCTGGCCCAGCAGCAAATTTACAGCTGGCGCCTTGATTTTCTTCTTAGCGGCCTTGATTTGCAATGGCGGATTAGCGATTACTTCTTTTTGTCGATCTCAGCGATATGTTCTCCTAATTCGTTCAGACTTGTGTTTTCTACTTTCTATTAGTTAGAACATGACACAATTAGTTTTCATTATCATCTATTGTCAAGTTTTCATACTTTGCTCTCAACCTAGACCTAATTTCCAAGGCAATTACCTATCTAGGTAATTGAACCGATTTCTTCTTGTAATCCGACAATTGTCAATTGATGGAGAGCGTTATCTACATACTCTTTGCATCGATTCAATTCAGGTTCTCAATTCTACCTAGGGTTTGTGACACGAAGGGTAACAATTGTATCACCGTTCGAATCTTTGATTTTAAGTATTAGATTATGTTTATTGATTTTTTAATTACGATATTGATTATGTCTTTGCATGTCATGAGTAGCTAAACACGCTGATTATGGGGTGGTGACAGATTCAATGCATGCTAGCTAGGGTTCATATAATTATATACATAAGATGTGATTTACTACGTGCGTTGTGATTAATTGAGTATGTAGTTATACATTTGATATTACGTTCGTCAAAATCACCGATGGATTAAGCATCGGTCACTTATAACAAAAGCGTCTTGCGTCTTGCTATATCCATTGGTTATTGCAAAGTAATAACTACATTAGCTTATTAATTATAGCTTCGTGGAATTAGCGCCTTCACTAATGTTATCTGTTTTCTAGAACTAATTGAGTTAGTTCATTGTCATAGTTCTCCGTACCTTCGTGACATAAGGTGACTTCCTAGAAGAGTCTAGAAGCGATGTAATAATCGGTAGACCATGTTCCAATGATAACGAGTAAATCAACATGGTTATAGTTGCATGTTTCCTTCTAGCTAGCTTGTCTTCTGTCACCACACAATAATTCTCCTCATTCATATCAATCTCATTAAGTCTAAATCTGTTTTCTAGTTAGTCTGCAAAGTAGTTTACTTTTACGTAGTTAATCATTCTATTTAAAACAACCAAACAATTTATAAGCTTTCCGTCTTGTGTTATTATTAAGTAAACCGAGCTCGACTTAGTTAAGTCCTTCAAGACCGACCTCGGGGTTAACTTCACTGCACTACAAGTTTTCGTTGTGTTGAGAATTAACTCTTGGCTCTTAAACAAATTTAAAACTTTGATTTTGACACATCAAAAAGCTAGAAGCAGAGCGTTTGTTTGTATTTTTTTTTTTTTGTGCTTTACTGACAGGTGGGAATTGGTCGATCGGTAGGAGAAGAGATGAAGGATGGGTTAATGATCGGTGGGAGGCTGAGAAGGATGGATCGATGGGTAGCTTGTGGAGGAGGAGATCGATCGGAAGCGGTGGAGAGGAGAGGTGGTGGTCATAGGAGAAGCTGTAAGAGCTTGAAAGTAGATCTACACGCTGAGTGCATGAAAATCGCACCTAGAAGCTAGAAGTAGAGCATTTTTTTTTAATTGAACTTCTAGTTCATCATCATGTAAAATATGTTTGAACAACAATAGTTGCACTCATAGTACTATGGTCTACGAGACCAAACATTGTTCTTGTGAGCTAGGGGTACATCTTTACGACAACATATCAAATTTATAGTGGCCTTCAAGATCCATACTATTTAGTATGCGTGATTGCTACTTCGGGAGCAATAATAAGAAATCGTGCTTTTATGAGAATGACTTTATGTCCACTTGCACACATATGATTCCAACTTTAAGTTGGGCAAGTTATAAAGATTAAGACTACCAACTTCAGGTTGGAAGTTATCACTTTCTTTGCATCACCATCAATAAAATTTCATAAAATTTCTTATTATGAGTGTGCATTCCATCTTTGGCTAGCTAATAAAAGCTAGAATACTTGATCCATATGTTGATGAATTTATCATGGTCCATGAAATGTCTGCGGACATATATTTTTACAACCATCAATTATTGTACTATTTTTGGTGGTTACATTATAAGAATTAATATTTGCAGATCTTTGATGGTAAGGTATTCAACCTTTGAAGCTTTCAACAATGATGGTGAAGAAATATATCGCATTTGCCTTATCTTGGCGTTATGCTTACATCACATATTCACTTAAGGGAATATGGTAAATCGTCTTCAATATACTAATATAAAATAAAGATAAAAAATTTGATAAACAAAATAAAACTTATTTTCACCGATGATGAATACTACTCCTTTGTTTATAATTGCATGTAGCTTGATCGGTGAAAATTCAGAATTGATCAATAGATCATAGTCTTGTACATGCAATTGTCAAAATCAAAAGATAAGTTATTGTGAACCAATGCAAAGGAGCAAATTTAAATTATCAAAAACTATTGAAATAGGGAGGATAGATCATATAAACTTCCCTGTAAATCATGTCACCTTAATTATATTATTAGGAGGCAGGAGTTGTGATGATCTCTTACATCATCCATGTATGACGAGAAAACAAGTTCCACCTTGATTCCACCGTTTGCATCCGAGGCCATAATAATTCATCATAATTAGATTCTCCTTTGCAAATTTACATGCATATTGCTTCGTGTAGCTGCAGTATTGAACTACAAAAACAAAACAATTATTATAATCCCAACCATAAAAATAATGAAATAAATAGATGTTTATAATGAGGTGTCCTGATTTTGTTGAATGGAACAATCAACATGGCACTGAGGTTGGCAGGAACAATTTTCGATCTCCACCACTATTTTGATGATTTGCATCTGACATCGTCTATTTAGGCGGTCGGTTGGTCTTTCCTCAGCCTCTCTTGTCTGAGAGGTTAGATGGGGTTAAAGTAATAAGAAATCTCTATTCATGATGATCATCATCAACCGCCTGATTTCTTCCACTATTATTCGATCATGACTCATGACTCATCATTCATGGCGATCAGAACTCTCCTCTTCTTCTAGAATTTTTATGATAGAGGTGTGTGGCTTTAGGATTTTGTTGTGTAGTGAATTAAAATATATAATGAGTCTAGTTTCTGTGGAATAATGATGTTCACTGCAGAAACTACCAAGTGGGACTATATAAAGCTAGTATTGTGCAACTATGGTATGTTAATTGTTACTTCATTTTATATGGAGCATGATTGAACTATGCATATTCAATTGTGATTAATAATTACGCTCTTGTTATTATAGTTGTGTAATGAGAAGATACTTCCCAGTGTTACATTATTTGCTTCTAGTTTGGATGCTTCAACTAAAAGGATGTGTGTGGAGTTGAGTTTAATGAAACTCATATTATTTATGATCCGGTAAATGCATTAGATTGATTGATCATCTAATATTAGAGATGAAGTTAAGTAGGGCATACTAATTAGCGAGGCCATGTCGACATAGAGATCATGACTTTGAGGAAGTGAAATTTTAGGATGGATGAAAGCTTTAAGGCTGAGTATTGACTATAAATGGTTGGAGTATAGTGTATCACGGAAAAGGCATTATGTATAAATTGTTATCTATTTTGAAAGTGCAAGTATTAAATGCGGTATTGTCCTAACACCATCATTGCACTATTTGCACTTGACTCCTTCTAATTTATATTTTGCCTTTATTCATAATATAGTTCTCGATTTTATTTTGAATTGTGCGAGTTCAAATTAGTTAAGAATCCATTGAAGAAAGGAAAGCAATCGAAGCAAGAAGTAAAAAGAATGAAGAAGGAAAGTAAATATATGAAGAACAAGAACTTTCCTTATAGAAGGGAAGAATTTAGGAAATATCTTTTGGAACATTTTCCTTGTGATTCAAGACAAGATTAGATGCGAATTATAGAAATTACCTTGGTAGTTTACATTTTAAAACCTATAAATACTACTAGAAGTTAATTAGGTCAAGCATGAAGTTGAGCGGATTTGAGTGTATTCATAACACCTTGTGTTCTTGACAGTGTTTCTAAGCTTTGTCTAGTTTTGTTTACTAGATTAGGATAGTTAGTTCGATCCGCTGCTTAGTGATTTTTCATAGCTTTTATACTTTGTTCAAAATTTATTCGGTTGTAATTCATTATTGTCATAGTGGATTATTTGCCTTATAGGCCGGCAGGTTATAATATACTAACCTTCTTGAAACCAAACCTGGTGTTCTTAATATTTCGTTGTGTTCTTGATTTTCTCTTTGGATTAGCTTTAGTGTTTATGTGTTTAACTTTTGTAGTTAATACCTTTGTTTTTATTCGATATATCGAAGACAACTTGATTCATAGTGTTACGAGGTATCTTGGTTACACTGTTTACATTATACCAAATCGGTCCATATATTTTCATTTGGCATGAGCGAGCACCTAATTCATAGGTGTTTGAATTTGATATCATGGATTATGCTAATCCTATTGTCGATAGGTTACCTATTCTTGATGGCTCGAACTATAATCTTTGGAAAAGTTGCATTATTTCGCATAGAAAATCCATTGATATCCGTGTTTGGAGAAGTGTTCTTGATGGTTATAATTTGCCTCTTTTACCTCGATGCGAGATAAGGATTGCATTCCCTAATGACGTGATTATTCCGATAGGGAAATTGCGGATGCAAACAACAATGTGAAGGCTCTCAATATCTTATTTAGTTATGTCAATCCTCGCATATTTAAGCGATTCAAACTTGCGTCGCTCCAGCACTGAGAAATTCTTCAACGGCCCTTTGTGAAGGAGATTTGAGTGTAAGGAATCAAAACTTCAAATGATTTTGAGTTGTTTTGAAAATATGAGAATGGGGAGGATGAGGATATCACTACTTACTTTGGTAAACTTTTGGATATTTCTAATGAAAGTCATTTGCTTGGAGAACCTTTGTCGAACAAGCAATTAGTTCTAAAGCAATTAGGACTATTTCAAAGCGTTTTGAGATGAAAAAGATTGTTGTTGAAACCTCGAAAACTTGTCCACCATGGATCTTCAAGCGTTGTGAATATTATGCAAACTTTTGAGATGAATCTAAATGACTCAAATCATCATCCTTGTGAAGCATTGTACTTTAATCAAAGTCATCAATACACTTGATATTAAGGATGATGATGATGAACTCAATGTTATGTTAGAGGCTATGGAAACGTTTTCAAAATACTAATCTTAAAGGCAAGTTTAAAGCTGGTTCAAGTAACAATTCCCTTGGTCAGTCAAAATTCCCCACTAGAGCGTTGGTGAAGTATACTTACAAGAAATCTATGGATGAGGATTCTAAAAAACTAAAGAGAACTCAGTGTCATGCTTGTGAAGGCTTTGGTCATTATTCTAACGAATGTGCTATCACTCTTGAAGATGGGAAATTTGTATTGGGTTTCTTTGAATGATGATGAAGCAGTCTGAGAGAAAGAAGTAGTACTTGAGGAAGAGGAAGTTCACCGATGCATTACACTCTCGATAAAGCTGGGTGATGGCAAGTTTGATGGTGCCCAGTGTTCTAACAACACTAACAACCCCATCGGTGAGCAAGAAATCTTTTTTCCAGGTGTTGCCGACGACCCAGCTGATGAGTGTATTGAAGGAGAAACATTACATCTTTGAAACACGAGTCCTTGGTGTTTTGTGATCTGTTTAACTCTCCTTTGCATGCGTGGTTACATTGATCTTGATGATGTCCATCAATTGAGAAAGACCTAAACCGGAGGAGTTCATACAAGAACTTGAGGAGATCTATGAGGAAGTGTTAAAGGCATGGCAATAAGTGCGCGAGAATGAAAGCTTTGTTCAAGGAAACTGAGTATCTGAAGGTCTTAAACAAATCTCTGCAAGACACAATCCTGGATCTAGGGGTTAATCTAACCAGAAAGGAAGCTGAACTAGAAAAGGTAACTGCTAGGCTCAAGGTACATGAGTTTACTTTGACAAAAATGAATACAAGTACTGTTAAACTTGATGAAATGCTAGGTTTAGGTAATGAAGGAACTATTGGTTTAGGTTTTCAAGATCTAATCCAGGATCTAACTTCTTGTCCCAAAGATGAACCCAGTAACTATCCTACCCTTGTATTTGTGAAAGAAAAAGGATTGTCTGCCAAAAGCAAGAAATAGGATTTTGTATGTCAGTTTTGTAATAAATCTGGTCATATTAAACCTTACTGTTTCCAATACCAGAAGTCCTTGAAAGTTTCCAAAACCAGTGTTACAATAGAAGAAATCCCCTTAGTTGATCCAGAGTCTGTCAAAGTCCCCTCTATTGTAACCTCTTCTGATTGCAGCAAGTCTCATGTTGATAGTCCGAGTACTAGTGCTCCCCTAGTGTTCTGACAATGCAGTGTACTTCTCAAGAAAAAACTACGATCTGGTGTTGACATTTCCTTTGAAGAACTCTAGTACTCGTAAAGGTAGAAATAGACTAAAAAGTGCGGATACCTAACACTGATAATGTTTGCAATGTGGTATTTTCTGTTGTTAAGTCTAATCCTGCAGGTACTTGGTACTTCGATAGTGGGTGTTCCCGTCACATGATAGGGACAGAAACCTACTTGAAGGAGATAATTCCCCTCACCAAAGGAACTGTCACTTATGGTGGTGGAAGCAAAAGCAGGATAATTGTTAAGGGTGTGTTGAATGTGGAAGGATTTCCAGCACTAAGAGAAGTTTTGTTAGTAGATTGCTTAGCTGCTAATTTAATTAGCATTACTCAACTATGTGATGATGATCTTAAAGTCTGTTTTGACGAAATCTGTGAAGTCTTTGATAGATCCAATTCTTTGTGTTATAGCGGGCATTAGGTCAATGATAAGCATTACAAGTTTAGTGATCATATTGTCCGTAATCATGTGAAAGTTGATGAGTCTGTTATCTAGCACAAAAAACTAGGTCACATGAACTATAGGAATCTTGATAAGCTGGTTAAGTGTGAAGCAGTTTTAGGAATTCCCAAGCTGACCAACCCTGGTAAGATCGTTTGTGGTGATTGTCTTAAAGGAAAACAAACCAGGGTATCCCATACACATCCTGTTGTATCGGATGGTAAGCCTTTGGTACAAACAAGTGTTTCGACTTCTTCATATGGATCTTATGGGTCGAATTGAAGTGAGTAGTCTTAGTAGTAGTAGATATGCCTTTGTGATTGTGGATGACTTCTCCGGTACACTTGGATTAAGTTTCTCAAAGAAGTCTGAAACTTTTGATACTTCGAACTTTTCATACTAGTATTATTAACTTGTATGGTTGTTACATTATTAAATATTAGATACGATCATGGCGGGAGTTTGAAAACAAAATTTTCTCTCAATTATGTGATATACATGGTATTCTACTCCCAAGACCCCTCGGCAAAATGGGATAGTAGGCGTAAGAATCGCACTGCGAGAAAATGGCTAGAGTGATCTTTGAACTCTATGAATGTCTCTAGAAGACTAAAATTTGAAGCACGGAACAACTGCGTGTCACATCATTAATTGGGTCTATCTAGGACTGGCTCTTCTAAGACTCCTTATGAATTACTTAAGAATAAGAAACCCAACTTGAAATACTTTCATATCTTTGGTTGTGTTTGCTATATTCTGAATGATCGTGACTATCTAGGCAAGTTTGATCCCAAAAGTGAAAAGGGAATGTTTGTTGGCTACTCCCTAAACAGTCATGCCTACAGGATTTATAATCCAAGGCTAAAGACTATTCAGGAGTCAGTTAATGTTGTATTTGATGACTCTACTTATGATGCAGATGCAGGTACAAAAGAAGTTGAGTCTGTCACTACACATAGAGCAGAAAGTCTAGGTACACTAGCTCAGGAACTAGAACAAAGAGCAGCTGACTCTGGACATTGTGTTCCTCACACACCTGATATCAATGAAGGAAGAAATACTAGTGTTCTTGATACACCATCTGGTGTCTGACATACACCGGAAGAATCGATCTTTGAATCGAAGATCGAGAAGAAGAAGCAGATAGTAGACGTGATCCTCCTACTAGAATCAGAAAGAGTCACCCTGTCACCCAAGTGATTGGTGTGTGTATTTCTACATCACTGAGGTACCTATCTTTTTTTATGTCTCTACCAGAACCTATGAAAGTTGGTGAAGCACTAAAGACTCCCATTAGATCAATGCTATGCAAGATGAGCTACAATAATTCTCTAAGAACAATGTTTGGACTTTAGTTCCTAGGCCACCTAATGCTAATGTAATAGGTACCAAAATGATCTTTAAGAACAAAAGTGATGAGAATGGTGTCATTGTTAGGAATAAGGCACGTCTAGTAGCCGAGGTTTCATCGAGTTGAAGGCATTGATTTTGATGAAACTTTTACTCCTGTTGCTAGGATAGAGTCTATTAGACTGTTACTTGCTATAGAATGTCTTTTAAAGATCAAATTGTTTCAAATGGATGTCAAAGCTGCTTTTCTAAATGGATACATAGTCAAAGAGGTTTTGTTGAACAACTAAAGGCTTTGTTGACCCTTTTCATCTGATCATGTCTTTAAGCTTCATAAAGCTTTGTATGGATTGAAACAAGCTCCTAGGGCTTGGTATGATAGGTTAGCGAATTTCTCTTGCGACTGGGTTCACAAGAGGTGGCGGTGATCGTACTACATTTATTTTGGAACAAGACAAAGATGTGTGTATAGCACGAATCTATGTAGATGACATAGTCTTTGGTTCTACTAACAAATCTATCATGGATATGTTTGTTGGGTCTATGATAGATACCTTTGAGATGAGCATGATCGGTGAGCTCACATTTTTCTAGGTCTACAAGTGAAGCTTGACAACAAGATGGTATTTCTTTCACATGAGAAGTATGCTAGGAACACAGGCAAGAGGTTTGGTTTGGAAGGAACTAAACTAGCAAAACTCCATGTCGCAAGTTCTAAGATCTCAAGGGATGATTACGGAGAGTGTAGAAACTACCTTTGTCTGGTCTATGATAGGTAACTTTCTTTGTATCTCTCGTGATCCGTCACGATATTATGTATCACGTTTGTGTTTGTGCGGTATCAAGATGATCCTCGTGTTTCACACCTCAATGGTATTAAGAAAATCTTAAAGTATGTCTCTTGGACATCAAACTTGGGCATATAATTTTCGAGAGATACTAACTCCAACTGGTTGGTTTTAGTGACTCTGTTGATTGGAGAGACTTAGACGACAGAAAATCCACAAGTGGTGGGTGTTTTTATTTAGGTAATAATTTGGTCTCTTGGTACAGTAAGAAACAAAATTGCGTGTCTCTTTCCACTGCCGAATTTGAGTACATTGCGGCAGGAAGTTGTGTAACCTAGTTAGTATGGCTAAAGCATATGTTACATGACTATGGCCTTAAGAGTGACACCCTCCAAATGTTCTGTGATAACTTAAGTTCCATAAACATATCTAGGAATCATGTCCAGCATTCTAGAACCAAGCATATAGACATTAGACATCATTTTTTGAGAGATCTGGTTGATGCTAAGGCTATTCACATAGAACATATAGAAACCACACATCAGTTAGCTGACATCTTTACTAAGTCATTTGATCATGAGAGATTCATCAGTTTGTGGAAATCTCTTGGTATGTGTGTTGTCTGATTGTGGTAGAACTTCAGTGTTGCCATAACACCACTGGCTAACACTATGTATTGCATGTGGTGTGTAAGTCTGGATTAAGTCTTGACTTGTTTTACTTGTTTTTTTCCTTCTCTCTCTCTTTGGTGTTGCTTTACCTGAGGATTTTTTTGGGTTTTGATAATCCCTGGTGCAGTCGCTGGAGGACCCCTTTGAAAGGAATAATAAAAAGGCCGCTCTTCGACTAAATAAAGTATGTGCCTATTTTTGCTTTGGAAAGATGGGATGACCAGATATAGGCTGGATCGACACTGGGGTGTATGGGGCTTCGGTTGCCTACATTCGGTGTTAGTTCTGACTTGAGGTTGTCACTATAAAAGTGACACAGCAAATGAGTACGTATTGGGATACTGGGGTGTTTGGGGTTCCGGCTGTCTACATTCAGTCCTATGTGCTCACCTGTGTTGCCGAAGATTTTGTATTGTCACTAGGGTGTATGGGGTTCCGGCTGCCTTTATTCAGTGTTTCAATCATATCAAATAAGAGTACCACCCTGTTGTTTGATTTTTGGCACTAATAAAAAGGTCTCTTGAGTTGTACTAATAAAAGTTTTCTGATGAGGCTACTCTGGGATTGTTCACCTGGGTGTCCTGAAAATACCATATTGTACTCAGTGTATTTTTTTTTTCATAAATAGAGCATATATTAATAAAAGTAAAAGAGTACAAAGCGTAAAAGTAGGGATTACAAAGGAACCCACAGGCGGGTTACAACGCGAAACAAGTGAAACAAACAAAGAAACAAAAATAACATAACCCGGGATCAAGGTGATCCATGGTTGCAACCGCGGGCCTCGTTAAAACCCAGTCATAGAAAAACCTAGTGGGAAAAACCCATGGCTGGGAAAAAGAGTGACTGAGCGTTAGCATTGCGGAAACCTATAATAAGGTAAACCGTACATGTCCCTGTGTATGTGAGGTCGAATGACATCCAAAGGAGAAGTCCAGAAACCCTCGGATCAACTTTGAGAGAGCATCGGCCAAGTGTTGCCTTCACGAAAAATATGAGACACCGAAAATCCATATCACGCATATGAGAGAGTCGATAGCCAGCGGTTCGAATTTCCATGGGATTTGCCGAGTTAGTACCAGCGGAGCAAATTCGCTACATAAGTAGAATCATCTCCAACCAAATCTTATTCGATACAGGTGTGAGCGATTCAATGCCAATCATAGCCGCAGTAACTTCGGCTTCAAAAGCATAAAGCGTCTGCGGTGATTTACAAAGCAACCCATCACGGTACCATTTGAATCTCTAAAACCCGGCCCTTGATGAGGAGCAGGGCGGCAGAGAAGTTCCATCCGTGTTGCATTTAATCCATCCCGGAGAGGGGATACCATTGGACCTCAATGATATCTCGTGACTTAGGCGGGCACCCTTGAATCTGAAAAGAATGAAGGACTTGTAAATCAACTTGATTATTAGCCATAGAACCAAGAGGGTGGGAATTAGCCTACTCTACAAGACTCAAATCGGAAGCAAAATAGAGCGCTGAAGCAGGAACACCATCAAATAAGCAACGATTGCCTTGATCCAAGCACCCAAATACCGTCACAAAGGCAAGCGCATACAAAGAGAGAATCGAGAGCTAAAATGTTGACCCATGTCATATTGAAGCTCTCAAAACTAAAACAATCTCGAAAAGGAACTGGAAAAGATCAAATAGAGTATGCGGATAGTGCAGTGAGCGGACTAGAGACGATAAATGGTTTTGGCAATCCATAGCGACATAGCAAAAACACACCCGAAGGACCAACAAAACGAGCCCCGGTTTCTCAATAGTTGGAAGAACACCATGAATAGCCTTCAAGCTGTGATAGAAACGGGGGTGGGATAAAAGCCCATATCCAAGATCCCGGTCAATCTTAAGGAAATGCGGCGCAAAGAGTGATAGGCTTGCTTGGTAGAAATCGAACCGTCTAGAGATTGATCCGGATCTGAGTATCACAACCGGATGGAGCGGATGATAGGAGAGAATGTTGCGAGTAACATCTGGAAAAGCCATCTGGAACCCATCGAAAAGAAACCAACCGGCGAGTCGATACTCGAAATAGGGAACTTCAGTGATGCGAAGATGAATAGGAATACCAATTACATCCATAATCTGTGAAGCCAATCATCAAGCGGAAGCGTGGTGAGAGCCTTGACACGCTAACCATCTAGACTTGGATTGAAGTGTGGAAACAATCCTTAAATCAAACCAAATCGAGGAAGCAACATAAGGCGCAAGGAAGCATGTCGAAAGAAAAGCGGCGAAAGATATCTAGATATGGAACCTTCATTGAATATCCCAAGCAAGGCGAGAAAGATCGCCTTATTAGCGACAACGGAGAAGCGAATACCAAGACCACCCTCGGACTTTGGAGCACAACAGCGCTTCGAGAGATAGAAGTCGATGCTCTCTTGAGTATCCCGGTTTGACGAAATTACGAATCACGAGCATCCATACGCAAGAAGAGTCAAAGCCAGCGATAAACCATCATAGAGTGTACAAAAGATCCTGGATCCTTGATTGAACAAGACATAAGCGACCGCCATAGAGAGAAGTGCCCTTCCATTTACTAAACTTTTCTAGAATCGAGTCCATGGGATTGTAAATGACAAGTCCGAGGTGCCCACGGAAAAGTGGAACTCCCAAATCGTGAAAGGAAGGTGACCCTCGATAATATCCATGATTCTACACAAGTGGTTCTTCGACTCGGGTGAGAAAAGTACTAAGATAAGCCTGGACTTGAGGATTGAAGTGTTGTCGAACAAGCGACATATTTTCCGGGATCCTAAGAATAGTCCGACAATTACGTGATAGCCGCAAAAATAATCACATCATCCGCATAAAGAAGGTGAGAAGGAAAAGTAAGAGATTGTCCAATGAATAAAGGGTGAGCTCCACAGATTGGCGACCTTCAAGAAGCTTGCTAAGAACATCCTCCATGATGCAAAGAGAAGAGGGAAGAGGATCCCTTCGAACTCCACGAGAACGACAAAGTACCCATACGGGCCCCATTAATCGAGCGGAAGCTTTTCCGGTGAAGAATATGATTAATCCAACCAACAAAGGTAGAAGAAACCATATTTTGTGAGAACCGAAAAGAAAGTCGATTTAGAGTATCAAAGGCTTTAGGATGTCGACCTTCAACACAGATTACCCTTACTACAATGAAGACCAAGACTATTAACTCCTTGAGGCTAAGGCAATACAATCATGTATGCATCTCCCGGAATAAAACCAAATTGATGAAAGGAGAGCAACCCGATAAAATCGGACCCAAACGATCGGCTAAAATCTTAGCAATAATCTTATAAAGAAAATTACCAAGAACAATAGAGGAAATCTTCAATCATAGCGCATCTCGATTTTCGAATAAAAGTGACAAAACTAGAGTTTATACTGTAGGAAATGACCATGAAGGAAGAACGCCCGAATCGCGAAAGACACCTCCGCACTTGATAATGTGCCACATGGATTGATAAAGCGCTCCGAAACCATCGGTCCGGGAGCACTATCGGTGACATCTGAAAACAACATGACGCGGATGTCATCCTCGGAAGGAATATCGATTAGCAATTGATTTTGTTCATCCGTAATCGAACAATGGATAAGCTCATCTAGTTCATCGAGCAGAGACAACCGTGAAATTTGAGTTTGTGAGCAGATTCTCATAATAAGAAATCATATGATTAGGATCCGAATTGCATCATGATTGATAGAGCCATCAATTATCAAAGAGGAAATACCGAGAATACCTTTGCGAATCTTTAGAGCGATGGAAAAAACGAATTTTATCACCGTCTTTTAACCACGCAGCCGGTTCTTTTGCGCAAAAAGTTGCCTCTTGATTGAGAATAGCATTATAGTCGCGATCGCCTCAAGTTCCTTCGAGGAATATCATTTATCGGACCATGGAGGGATAATTGCGGTGAACCAACTCCGACTTATTACGGCGACAAGAAGGCGAAATTAAGCTCACGAAAGACATTAATATTCCAATCTATGATAGCGGATTTGAGCCTTTTAATTTCCGGATAGCGAAAGAAAAAGAGCCCATAGCGTAATAGGAGTTTGCGGAAAGCAATTAACTCCTCAAAGCTGTGACTAAGCCACATTGCTTGGAATCTGAATGTTCGAGGGCGAGATGGCGCTTGTTCATGCGAAGGAAACAAAGAGGCGTGATCCGAGCAAATGCAAGCCCACACGAACCATCCTTGAGTCCTATAAATCCAAAAGGATTGTGAAGAAAGAGCCTATCAATCGTGTCTCTAGATAACCACTAGAGAAAGCGATTCGACCAAGTAAAAAGCGGCGAACTAGGAATCGATAAGAACTCCCCATCATTGATAAAGGCGAAATCCATGGTTTCGAACGAGCTGGAGGAGTACCATTCGATCGTTCATGCGCGCAATCACGACATTGAATCTCCACCAAAAGCAAGGTGTGTTTGGCAAAAGTAGTAAATCACGCCATAAGTCTCGACAGCGGATATAATCATCATGGGCATAAATAAGCGCTAATAGAAAGTCCGTTGAAGCGAAACTTTAATAACAAGAACTTGAGAAGAAGAAAATTATAGAAGAACGGAAGAAGAGAGATCATCAAAACCCATAAGTTAGGAAGGCTGTTAGTAGCGTATTTTCACGAAAGCGCATTCCCATCGCATTCCAATAAGAATCTGGTATGGAGGAGGAAGGAACCTTTGGTTCCGCAATAGCAAACCAACGAGGATGAGTAGAAACTACATGATGCTTGAGCATATCTTGTGAGGGAGCATTCCCAATACCCCGAATGTTCCAAAACAGAACATTCATTGGGAAACAACGTGAGAAGAATCTGCATGGCAAGTAGCAGATGTAAGAGTTGTAATATCCAGCAAAGAATTATCATCATTTATATCACCGTCTACTAAGTCTGCCCATCTTGCAGCTGCCGCAATCCCCATGGCATTAATAGCGGCAGGCAAGGGAGAATTAGGGGATGAAGAGGCAGCCTTAGTGGCATGAGATGGGTTGTTAATGCGTTCACGCATAATCTCAACTGAATCTTTTATTCGCATATTAGCCTCCATAGAATCGTCCAATGAAGATGTGTTATGGTACATGCGCAATAGGAGTTGAAGGTTGCGTGAAATGGCGATGCGTAACTGAATCTTGCAAAAGCGAAATCTCAGACTCACCACCCAAGTTCTCATCCTCCACCACGTTCGAATCCAACAAGGCAAACCGGTTCGACTCCAACAACGGAGATACAGCCGGCGTAGCACGCCGTTTAGGCAAATTAACATTACGTCGCGGGAGAAACTTCCTGAATCCCGTAGCATCAGGTGGATTTGAAACCACAACAGTAGAAAGTGTGATGGACCGGTGGTAAACGTTCAGATTGTGTGTTTATAACCACCGGCGGAATAGCAACCATAGTTGATTGTGCTAAGTTAGCATTAGAGTTTGCCCTAGGAGGCGGTGAGGTGGGCCTAGACATCTCCTTATCTTTGTTCCTGCTGCAATTCTCCGTTTTATGACCAACAACAAGGCAAGAATGGCAAAAAACAGGTAAATCCTCATAATAAGCTTCAATCCAAATATCAAGCGGGGAGTTTCTAGTTGAATCTTTGATTCTAAAGCTTGAGAAAGATCAACTTCCACGGGACCTTAGCGTAGTTACCAAAAGCAGCGATCTAAAGAAGGCGTATCAATCCTAATCGGTGTTCCAAGAGCGCATAAGTGCCGTAATCAGCGATCGATGATGGTGCTCATAAAGCAAACCATATAAGCGAACCCAAACACGCACCCGTGTGGATCTTTATTTTACTGGAATGAAATTAGGAACCCAGGCTGTAGGTAGAGATTACTGTTGATAGCTTCCATAAGCTCGAGCGAAAAATCGAATCTCGTTTGCTTGGGTAGAATTGAAAGACAAAGTATCGGACCAATCGAAAGCATGGACGAGCCGTATGCGAATCTTTTCAACGTCTCCGTAGGTCATGAAATTTCCATGGTGAGGAACCCTTGGCGAGAATCAATCGTCCGATAAAAGAAGAAGATGAGCAATTAGCAATCACTTTCGAATAAAAATCATCATTAAGTTTAGCAGAATGAAGCGTACCTTCTGAACCGGCTCGAAGTCGGGCCGGGAAGTGCCACAATGGCGGTTAGGAAGAGAATGAAAAGCATGATAGCTTCACGCCTTGGCGGTGTGGTTCCATGGAGGAGACACCACCTCGGCGAAGATCTTTGCAACATGGCGATGGCAGATGAGTTGAATGCGAAAGTTCGGAAAAAGGATTTGACATCCGTGAAACCCAAAATTCGGAGAGAAAAGCGGCAAGCTTCGGAAAGGATGTGCGAAGCGTCCGTGCTCCAAAATACTACGATCTTGATGCGCTGGAAAGATCGAAACAAGGAATCAACAAGTAGTAGCGTGGCTAAATTCTACAACCACGGTGGTGGCGGAGAAAACCGCTAAAATTCGGAGAGAAAAATGGCAAGCTCGGAAAGGATGTGTAGAAGCGTCCGTGCTCCAAAATAATCGATCTTGGTATACGGAAAGGTCGAAACAAGGAAGAGAAGCGATGGCGCGTGGCTAAAGTGGTACAACCACCAGAGACTGGTAGCCGGAGGAAAACCGGCAAAAATTTAGGGTTTGCATGTAGATTTATTTTCAACATAAGTTAAGCTACACACTAAACGAGTGGGATAGACAACAATCTAACGTACTCAGTGTATTTGCAACACTACTTTCTTTCTGTACTGCATCTCATGTAAAGTCTTGGTGGGACTTGAGTCTGGTAGTTGTTAAGGGAGTGTGAAAATTGTTTTGGGCAACTTTATTTAAGAAATATGTCGTTTTGAATCATACTGCACTTTCAGGCCAAATTATTTCTTAAGTTTTAATTATCTCACCCTTGAAGTTTTAGTGTTTTCTAACTCTCCTATTTATGTGCAGTTATTTTGAGTACTAACTCGTGTATCAGGTTAATTGTTCCGGATTATATGGACTTTGAGATTGTCTTAGAAGCAATATCCTGATCCATGATTACAAGCCCACTAAACAGGCCCATTACTTTCAACTCCCAGACCTAAACCTATATTTCTTTTCTAACCTCCCTCCCGGTTATTTCACCAACACTCTTACAACATCCTTCTCAAACCCTATTCTCTTTTCTTTAGTAACAATCACACCCTTCTTTTCAAATGGCACCTCGTTCCCGCTCTCTGCTCGAGCAGCAGCGAAACCTTAGCTGGTGCATTGGCCCCAAGTTGATCCAGTGGAAACGCCATCACGGCGGCTTACAGAAAAGGAAGAAGAAGGCGGCACAACCCAGCCATCCCTGTAGCATCCCTACACCCATCATCCCCTCTCCGATAAACACCTCCCCAGAAACAGAGGTTGCAAGCAACAACTTTTCCGATTCCATGGCTTCCAGCCCGTCGAAACTAGAAATCGAGGTCATCGATCTTCATGAAATCAATGGTGAAGAGTCAAAGGATTTTCCAACAAATCCTGAGGTATTTCTTGACATTAATTCTCCGTTCTATACCGAAAAGTTTGAATCTAGAGAGAACAGTGTCAAGTGGAAAACCCTAGGAAAAAGGAAAATCTAGGCAGAAAAGTTTGTGGATGATGAGGACTTCAAACATTACAAGGTGTTTGATTTAATCTTAAGTAGAGGTATTTTAGGGTCTATTCAACTGAGGTCTTCTTTCTTTGCTGAGGTTGTGAAGGAATTCTATTGTAACTTGCCTAAGTTCTGTGACAATCCCCTTTCCCCCAAGTACAGTAGGGCTTTTGTGCGTGGCAAAATTTATAATTTCAGTCCTTGGGTGACTAATAATGCTTGGGGTTTGAGTCTGGTTGGTGAAGATGATTTTGAGTTTGATATGGATGAGGTCATGGCGGTGGTAACTGGGGGTCGACTAAGGTGAAATTGGTGAATACCACATCTCTCTGCAGTGTACTGCACAAACTTGCTACCAGCAATTGGTTACCTTCCTCTAACCCCTCCTATATCACTTTTGAAATGGCTATTATGTTGTACAAGCTGGTGAAGATGCCTTGTCTCTCTTGGTTCTCGTGTCTTTGACATTATCTGTGCTTGTCCCCTAAAAAAGGGCACCAAACACATCCTCCCTTTCCCTTGCCTGATCTATAAAATTCTAGTGGATCAAGGCTTTGTTCCTAATGATTCGGATGTGGTGGTTAAGAACACTCAACTGATGAAAATCTCTAAGGTAATGGTGTTCGGCGACAAGGTCCATGATCTTCCACAGGTAGTTCACAGCTCGACAAACCATCATTGGTCATTGTAGTTCTGACTCTACACCCATGACTCTGCTTCTCTACATATAGAGGTGATGTACTCAGCGGCGACTAGCAGTTCAAGCGGAGATTGCGAAAATCTTTAGATGCATAACAATCTGAGGTCCTTGGAGGAGGTGGAGTTTTGCTTTCCTCACAAGAAGGGAGAAGAAGATTGATCATGTAGTTGCGATTAACTTTTGAACTCTGCTAAAATTTATTTTCTGTGAGTCTGTTGTTCCCTGTAGTTTATTTTATCTGTGGTGTAATCTTAACACTTACTTTAGCTACTTAGCTCTCTATTCTAACTATTGTAGTTGATATGACTTCTGATACTCAGGGGGAGTATTTTTATGTTAAGTGTTGAATTTTTTTGCAGGTATAAGTCTTGTGAAGAAAGGCAAAAAGGGGGAGAATGAAAGTGCAAGTATTAAGTCGATGTTGTCCTAAAACCATCATTTGCACTATTTACACTTGACTCCTTCTAATTTATATTTTGCCTTTATTCACTTAATATAGTTCTACGATTTTATTTTGAATTGTTCAGGTTCAAATTAGTTAAGAATCCATTGAAGAAAGGAAAGCAATCGAAGCAAGAAGGAAAAAGAATGAAGAAGGAAAGTAAATATATGAAGAACAAGAACATTCCTTATAGAAGAGAAGTATTTAGGAAATATCTTTTGGAACATTTTCCTTGTGATTCAAGATAAGATTCTGATGTAGCATTATAGAAATTACCTTACAGTTGTTTTGATTTGTAAACCTATAAATACTACTAGAAGTTAATTAGGTCAACCATAAGTTGAAGCGGCGTGAGTGCATTCATAAAACCTTGTGTTCTTGACAGTTTTTCTAAGCTTTGTCTAGTTTTATTTACTCGATTAGGTTAGTTAGTTCGATCCACTACTTAGTGATTTTTCATAGCTTTTACACTTTGTTCAAGCTGTGTATTCGGTTGTAATTCATTATTGTCATAGTGGATTATTTGCTTTATAGGCCGGAAGGTTATAATATATTAACCTTCTTGAAACCAAACCTGGTGTTCTTAATATTTCCCTGTGTTCTTGATTTTCTCTTTGGATTAGCTTTGGTGTTTATGTGTTTAACTTTTGTAGTTAATACACTATTTTGTTCAGTATATCGAAGAAACTGATTCATAGTGTTCTTAGGTATACTGGTTACACTTCTTCACATTATACCAAATCCCAGTCCATACATTTTCATATTTAAAAAAGGTAATTGTGTCTTAAGAAGGTGCAGGTGTGTATGCAACAGGGTTTGAAAATTGGAAAAGTTTGTGAGCACTTTAATGATCATGTTGGCGAAACAAATAGCGACCCTGATGAAGCTAGGCGAAAATGTGAAAATTTGCTAAATCAGCGTTAGAGTGTGTCTTATATTCTTCCCATACAAAATCTTGCATTAAGATTCTTATCGTGTGAGATTGATGGTGACTTTATTGTGTGTATGTTATCTTTTGGCTCAAGGTATGGCATTTCGTGGTCATGACGAGTCTGATAACAAGGGTAATCTTCTTGAACATGTCGGTTGGACTAAATTCATCAATAAGCAACTTTAAAAGCATTTGGGTTCTCAAGCTCCTGGAAATAATCAAATTGTTAGAAGAAGTTTTAGATATGATGAGCAACAATGCATGACTATTTAGCTCACAAGTAGAAAGTACTCTTAGTCCATAGGTGTTAAAAGGGACATTGTAAAAGAGGAAATTTACTTAGACTGATAGAATAGCTACTTTTATAGGATGATAGGTCTTTGAATATAATTTTTATTTTATCTTTCTGGAGAAGACCAAATACATCATCAACAAGCAAGCTACAAGATTTGAAGAACTACGAGTAAAAGCGAATCGACTTTACGAGTTTAAGGCAACAACTCTCATAATGCTCTAAATATATTCAGAAAGCATCAAGTATAAGTGAAAACTTGTATGACAGAGTAGGATCTACTATGAATAGTTTTTTGAGTAGGAAGACCTTTTGAAGAGGAGAAGGACACTAAATAAGCTTTTTTGGAAGCTCTTAGTAAACATGTAACCGTTGGAAAAGGAGCAGACAAACAGTACAGTGCATTAATGCACCATCCGTACTCTGTGAGAAAAATGGATCAGCCTTCTCAAATAACAACAAACAGTATTGTACATTTGTTTGAGCATATCGAAACACTTAGCTCCAGGTTATAATTATAGTCTAACAGATCATAATTCTAGCAGAACTATTTGTGCCTATAAATAGTAACACTTTGAACTTGAGAATAGACTTACAAACCTAGACGATAAGAGCTTACACAACATCTTGCACAAGAAAACTTACAATTTGCGAACAAAAGCTCTCAAGTTCTTAAGTCCTAACTCCTATCAAGACTTACGCTTTGCGAAGCTACTTGTGAAGACGTAGGACTTGTTCAAGCCGTGACTTACGAGAGTTCTTTCTTCTAAATAAGAACATGTCTTGAATACAAGAAACAAAATACCAAGTCTTTGAAACACAAGAACTTTGGTTGAGTTTCCTTGAACATTGAAATTAACTTTAATGTGATCTAAGTATTCATAGCCCTAAAATACAACCGTACAAACAAACAACCAGCATGCGTACATCAAGAAAGGAGGGTATAGAAAGTACTTAGCTGGGAAAGCTAAGGAAGAACCCGTTGGTGAGGGTACATAAAGTACTTATCTGAGAAAGCTAAGAAAGAACCCTTGGAAAGGGAACCAAAGTACTTGACTTGAGAAGTTAAGGAAAAGGCTAAGGAATTCAAAGTTGGGAAATTTGAAGGGAAACGGGATTTGACTAGTGATACAATATTGTAATGAAACTTAGTTTCTTATCATAGTAAATTCAAGTCCTCAGTGAGGACGAAGTAGATTAGTTGAATGATTACACCACCTTCAGATACCACTATAAACCCTGAGTAGTTTACTTCCCGCGGTTTACATTTCAGCACATAATATTTATCTATCTGCTTTAACTGCTTATTACTGAAACTTACGCTTTAGCACTTAATACAAAGTCTTCGGCACTCTGATAGAATTAAGTATCATCAATCTAAAAGCTTGTTGGGAAGATCACTATTTATACACTAATTTTTTTTTATGTGTATTCACCCCTACACATAAACCTTGTTGTCTAAGGAACCAACACAAATGACTTCTCCAGAAATCCAAAAGGATATGGTGAATGCTTGCTCATCGCTATCTACAAATGAAATCATTTAGGATATAGGTGATTCATTCTATGCTCTTTTAGTTGATGAGTCTAGGGATACCTATGTGCCAGAGCAAATGGCAGTGGTTCTGCGGTATGTGAACAAACATGGGCAGGTGGTGGAGCGGTTCATAGGAATTGAAAGTGCCATAGATAATCTATTTTTGAAACATAAGTTATCTATATCTAAATTGATGGGACATGGATACGATGGAGCAAGCAACATGAGTGGTGCTTTCAACAGATTGAAGTCTATAATATTGGAGGAAAATTCATCTGCATTCTTTGTACATTGCTTTGCTCATCAGCATCAACTAGCTGTTGTTGTTGCTTCGAAGAATAATTTGGATGTTGGTGATTTTTTTAACTATATCAATACTGTTGTAACGACTCGACAACTAATCGATCGAGCCCCGACCCTTTGGACCAGCGCGGTTAATCATCCACAGCTATTCGGGTGATATGTTGGCCCCACTATGATGCAAGAAGTAGTGTTGGAAATACACTGAGTATAATATGGTGTTGTCAGAACACCCAGGTGAGCTATCCCAGAGTAGCCTCATCAGAAAACTTTTATTAGTACAACTTAAGGGACCTTTTTATTAGTGCCAAAAAAAAAAAAACAAACAACAGGGTGGTACTCTTATTTGATATGATTGAAACACTGAATGCAGGCAACCGGAACCCCATACACCTCAGTGACAATACAAAATCTTCGGCAACATAGGTGAGTACATAGGACTGAATGTACTTGGAACCCCAACTAACCTTGATCCTAATGCATACTCATTTGCTGTGTCACTTTTATAGAGACAACCTCAAGTCAGTACCAACACCGAATGTAGGCAACCGGAGCCCCATACACCCCAGGGTCGATCCAACCTATATCTGGTCATCCCATCTTTCCAAAGCAAAGATAGCACATACTTTATTTAGTCCAAGAGCGGCCTTTTTATTATTCCTTTCAAAGGGGTCCTCCGGTATTTTGAGATTATCAAAACCGACAAAAATACTCAAGTTAAGCAAGAAGAAAAAAACAAGTAAAACAAGTCAAGACTTAATGTAGACTTACACACCACATGCAATACACTGTGTTAGCCAGTGGTGTTATGGCAACTTGAAGTTCTACCACAATCGACACACATACCAAGAGATTTCCTCAATGAAGAATCTCTCATGATCTAATAAGCTTAGTAAAGATGTACTAAGCGATGTGTGGTTTCTATATGTTCTATGTGAATAGCCTTAGCATCAGTGATGAGACTATAATTTAGAGTCTCATTTGGTTCATTTTAGCGGTCTTTGTTTGTCTTTGGTTATTGTTTTCTAGTGTTTCTTGTACGTTTTTATGCTTTGGTATTTTGATGTTGTTTTGCAGGAATCGATGATTTTGAGCCAAAATAAGGGCAAGCTGGTTAATATGGCTTTCACGGCGAGATTCGATCCATGGCGAAATTGCGAAACTAATTAATTCTGCGGAGAAGAGCTACGCTTGTGAGGAATTAGTCCGCATGGTGAGATTTCTGAATGCCTCCCCTGTTTTGGAGATCGAAGACCGCAGCGGCGAAGTATTTGGTCTGCCGTGGCGAGACTATTTATGGGATATATAAATCGATGAAAGAAGCCTACATGGGCGAGTATTTAACCCTTGTGGCGAAGCCTTGAGATCGAGTTTTGCTTTCCTTATTAGATTAGATTTTGGATTCTTTCTTTCATACTTTCTTTTAACCTAGTTCTTAGAAAAAAGCTCCTGGACATTATTCTTGAGATTGAACTACATTGGAGCTTGGTTTTATCTTTGATTGAAGGATTGATATCAATTCACAGTTATTGTGGTAATTCTCTATTGTTTATCTCTTTACAATTCGTTCTTATTCTTGTTTGTCGAATTGTATGAGCTTGCATGTGATTATCATTCTGTTTATGTTTAGCATGAGCAATATCTTGAATTCTTTGATCCTTTCTTCTATCATGAGTAGCTAAACCACTCCGAACATGGTAGTTATGTGACGGTTATGCATATTCACTTCTAGTGTTTAGATTCGTTCATATAGGTTAAATACATCTTTAAATCTTCGTAAAACCTTCAACCCGATAAGCTAGATTAAGACTTTCAAAATCGTTTGCGGTTAAGGATCGTGGATTGACGACCCATGATTTCTCTATTTCAAAACATTCAAATAACGATTGGTTGAATTGGATTGGTGATTTATGTACCGACCGTGTGACAAGTATGAGCGATTTTCCTAGGCGAATTAGCATTACTCGATCATAACTCGTGTTCTCTCTATCTCTTTGATTTAAACCATTTACTTGCTTTATTCGATTTCTAGTTTAGAAAGTATTCAAAACCTAAATCATTGAATCTATTTTCAAGTAACTATTTGCTCTCAATTCGTTGTGGTAGCTTAATTGGTTCCTTAGCGAGCGATCTTGTAGTTAGCATTATGCATCTACAACAAGCCTTACTACTTGTTTACTAATTATTAATTTGAGCACATCAAAATTGGCGCCGCTGCTGGGGAATCAATTCCTACTGTAGAATTTGAGAGTGATCTATTATTTGCTTGTTTTTTGAACCTGAAGTTTAGTGCACTAACAGAAACTAAGAATATCTCTAAGAAATATCGATGGCTCAGATCACCTATGGAGCAAACATGCAGCCTGGTGTGCTAAGGGCTGGTAAAGCAGCAATTGTTCTATCTGCTGAGGCCAGGAATTTTGAACTCAATTCTCACCACCTCCACAATCTTCCAAAATTCTCTGAAATGATGATGAAGATGTGATAAGGTTAATGAGGAGTTGAACTCGATTTGAGGATTCCATTGATAGTCAAAGGGTGACAATTCTTGTGAGGAGATAATGAAGAAGGTATTTCGAGCGTATGCAAGACAAGGCAAGGCTGGTTAAACCAACTGAGGTTCTCTGTGACTTGGGATTCGCTCTGAGGCATTCATGAATAAATTCTATCCCAGAAAAGCAGCAACCGTTCCCGGATAATGCGGTTTCGGATGCATGATGAGACCTTCTATGAAGCTCGGAATTTTTGCGTTATTGGACCAATGCCCTCACCACAGGATGAGCGATATGAGCTTATGTGTCCGATTTTATGAAGAATTTGGATTAGAATATCAAAATATGGTCGATGTGAGTTGTAAAACTCCTTCATGGAAGCATCCGATGAATTGAACAATGTTTTCGAGATTTGGCGGCGACATCGCGACAAGGAGCAAGAGATAAGGCTAGGAGAGTAGCGGAGGCGGTGGAAGAGACTCGGGGCCGTGTATTGCAGAGCTAGAAAGAGAAATCAAGAACTATATGGGCAGTGCATGCGAGAGTCTTGGTTTGGCGCGAAAATTGGAAAATAATAACGGAGGTTGACGGTATTGAGCAATCGCAAAGAAGGCTGGAACAGATATTGGGTGACTTGGTTGGAAAATTACTGCTCATGGAGAAAGGTAGACACCCAGCAGTCCCAGAAAACATTAGAGTTCTTGCAGTTGAGATAATTTTGAAGAACCAGGGAAGGTTACATCTGTTGTTGCCACCTGTACCAATGAGGTTGAGAACTCTGCACCAGACGAGGGAACTCCAGCAATGGTTCAAGTGGCCCATGTACTGACAGCGGAGCAGACTAAAGACATAGCCACTGTTGTATCGTAGGGGATGAAGTCGAGAACCGAGTTCCATGATTCCAAAGAGGAAGCGAATGCGAACAAGAAAGCTATGGCCCCCCACCATAGTCATTCATACGGCGTAAAAGATTATAAGCGACTCCGATAGCTTTGATTTATTGGTAGGCATTCGGTGTTCAACTCAGGTTACTGGAATAGTCGACACTGGTAATAGTTGCAACTTAATGACTTTTGACACCTATGAAGACTTAGGCTTAAAAGGATTGGAGTTGCACAGATGCTTTATGACTCTTGCTGGTGGAACCCGAAGTAGATGCATGGGGATTGTGGAAGATGTTCCGGTTAAGCTGGATGGTATAACAGTGATGACAGATTTTGTGGTAGTGGCATCGCCGAGGATGAAAGGGGAAAGAAATGGAAAAAGATATGCTACTTCTAGGGAGACCCTTCATCCGCTCAACTCTAATGGTGGTGAATTTACATGCCCAAACCTGCACAATTGAGGTGCAAGGCAAGCCACGCGAACTGAAGGCCTATTCTGCTCCATTATATTCTGTTTCGCAGGTTGATAGCAGGTAATTCATAGGAGCACACACTGGACCCTTATGTATACATACTTATCAACAAGGAAGAACAAGAGCTGCACCAACCGGATGAGCTAAGAACTTCCAGAGTACCCGTTAGCTAATGCGGAAGAGTCTTGTACATGACTTTAAAGGTACACCTACAGGCAAGTCAATGTTGACCCCATTCTTTTTTTCTTCTTTACTCTACGCTTGAGGACATGCTTGAGTTTAGGTTTGGGGAGGGGGAATGTGCTCTCTCGTGTCTTGTCTACATTTTCTCTATTTTCTGAGTCTCTAGAGTCTTTCGTCCTTTACTTTCTGTTTTTTTTTTTGTCATTTTTCTTTTCTTCTCTAGAGTCTTTCATGAGTCATTCTACCAAGTTACGAAAACTTCTATTGTGATTGTTAAATCTGCTTGCTGCTTACGTTTTGCATGATTCTCAGCTTAGATAGTGTAGTGGATTTAAGATCTCGTAAGTTTGTTTTTCCTGTAAATAGCATGTTTGTTTAACTCTTTAGTCCAAAAATCCAGTGAGAAACTTTAAGCCGATGAAAAAATATTGTACCGGCGCTTGTGTGATCCTTTCGGGAAATGAAAACCCTCTTGTTTGCGCCTTTTCATTCTCATGTGTACTCGGTTAAGTTAAGTATGTCAAGCGGCATGCTCTTCATGTTTCATTTTGTGAAAGCTAGTGCATTGCGAAGAACCGGTTTGGGAGAAGAAATCACTACGTTATGATGTTATTGTTCAAATCTTGTAATATGTATTCCCCCAGATTAGTTGCATCGTCTCGGAGTGTATCTATGGTGCTTGTCACCACCGTAGTTGTGTTAGGCGTGTTTCAAATACTACCTATATACCGGCGTGGTATTAAAAAGCCATATGTCTGTGAGGGTTGATGGCATGTACACCAAACTGACACGCACAAAAGTGCGGACTTCGGTAAAACAGACACTACCAAAAAAGTGAGACTAAAAGAGTCCATAGTGGCCAAATTGATTAGAGTTTAATTCATTTGATGCAAATATGTGGTTGATGGAAGTTTGTTATATGTCTTGGCAAGCTTCTATGCGCAAGGAAAAAGTCCGTTCTGACTTAACTGATTGAGTACATTGCATGAGGTATTTGAGGCACCTTTGTGATGAAAGTCACCTTCCTTTTCTCTTATTGTTCTTGAGTGTTTAACCCACTGGACACTTCCAGAGTGTGAGGGAGAATAGTGACATCAACCAAATCACAAGGTGTGATCTTTGCTGACAAGTTATCTTTTCATTAGGGAGTATCTGAGAGTAGGTTCATCAGATAACAATTACAAAATAAGTGTAGTTAACTTTTTAAAAATAGTTAAACATTAAGTACAATCAGCAAAAATCAAAAATACACAACTAGTAGGACAACAGGAAACTCCATGTTCCAAGTGAACATCCTATCTAGCTGGCCTTCATCCTTCTTCATTCTTTTAGAAACTCCAAATTAGCATATTTCAGGCAATCTTCAGTGTATTCCTTCAGAATGGTCCTCACCCTCATTTCACAATCTCTGGAGGCAGCACATCTCTCTTCGTAGGGTTTGTCAGAAAGTCTTGTGGTTATTCCCTTGATCCATATAAACATCCCCCATTTCCAGTAGTGAAACAACTGTTCTTCAGTGGGCTTGTAACAATCATATATCTCTCTGAGATATTCCATGTCTCCTTCAAATTCCTCATTGGTCATGTAGAATGACTCAAAGGGCTCCACTTGCAATTTGTTCCTTTTTCCAGAATCATCTTCAAGTATGTGCACATCCTCTGGCCTGATGTAAGGGCATTCTTTGGAGAGATCATATCGGCATGCATCGACTTCAACTTCAAAGTCAAGCCAGGTCTTGATTATCTCAGAAGGCATTACTTTTGATCTTTTGCCTTTCTTTCTCCATGCCATCAGTTGTTGGTAAACTGGTTCTGGAATCCCATTTCCATTGGCAAGCAAGTACTTGAGTTCCATTATCCAATAGCCATTCTTGTGAACTTTGATGCAGTTCCAGACAGAGGGCTGATCATTGCTAGTCTTCACGTATTCCATTCTAGCATCCTCAGGCCTTGGACGAAGGGTTCTTCCAAACTTGATGTCTCTGTCCCTCTTCGTTCTCTGTTTGGAATTCAGGCACTTTTCTGAGGGGTCATTGGAGGATCCACCTTTCTGGATGTACTTGGTTTCTCCAGAAGGTTTTCTAGCCTGAAGAGGCTTTGCAGCTATAGGAGTAGAAGAGATGATTCTCTTGTGATGAGTTTCCCTATGCTCATCATCATCATCATTGTCTTTCTCAAAGGTTTCAGTACCTTTGTAGCTTTCTGGAGAAATCTTTCTTCTCTTTTCAGAGATTTCTCCTTCTTCTTCTTCTTCTTCTTCTTCTTCTTCAAAAGCTCCTTTTCTTTTGTCACTCGAGCTCTTGGAAGCTAGAGGTGAGGCAGTTGTTTGAGAGGTCTTTGCCTGGGACCTTGTTGTTACTCTTTCCAGAGTAAGGGGTTGTTCTGGTACATCTTTTCCTTACCTTTTCCTTTGGGCAGCTTGTTTACGTACCTTATGGAATACCTTCTCTTCCCCTTAGTCATAGAGGTGATCAAAAGCAGGAAGATTAACATAAGAGTCAAAGAGTGACTCAAAGTTCTTTTGCATCAGAGAGTAGTTGTTTGTGAGTCTTCTGAGCTCACTTATGAGGTTTTCATTCTGCTGATAACGTCCATGCTCTCTGTCTGTAAGAGTAGAAACCTCAGCAACCACATTCTGGATCTTGGTGGAGGTAGTATCAGCAAGATTATAAGCCTTCTGAGCAATCATGTTATACGAGTCTTGGACTAATCCGGATCTTTACGATAAAGTACTAAGTTGATGGTTCTCTGAGCAATCACCTCGGCAAACTTAGTGAAATTTTGTGTATGAGACTCGATTACTTCCTTGTTTTGAGCCTCGGTTCCTTCCTTATTACGACCAATTACGTGAATTTGTTCTACGTGTCGTGATAGGAGTAGGAACTTTTGGAAAGTTTGTGGGAGCCAGAATGTGTTTCTTCAGATAGGGAATATCTAAGAATTTAACATTTGAGGGTATTTCATACGGCTCACTCAGGAAATCATCATCTTCATCTTCTTCATCCCCTAATCCAGCGACCATTTCTTGCTTGGATCTCTTTTGCTTGCCAGAAGATGATTGGATTTCCTTTTGCTGCTTGAGTGCCTTAGTGTCCTCAGCTTCTATTTCCTCAGCAAATAGCTGGGCATCAAGTCTTATGCGCTTTTGTTCAGCAAGGGCTTCTGCCTCCTTGCGATTTAGGTCATCAATCTTATGCAGATTGGCATGTATGTTAGCAATCTGGTTTTCCAGTGCCAGATTGAATGAATTTACCTCTTCTACCATCTCTTGGAGATTTTCAAGCGTTTGTGAAGATTCTAGGACTTTCTGGGCCAGATAATCGTCATTTTCATCTTCCTTGGCATCAGTGTCCTCTTTCTGAGATGGTGTTGGCTTGGATGATTTCTGAGGAGATGTGGAGGAAGGATTATCCCTCTCTTGAGCCTTTTCGGCTTCAGAGGTTTTCTTTGTACCAACAGCTCCTCCAGCACCAGATGGTGCATCATCATCCTCATCCTTCTTGGGATCATCCTTCTCTTCAGAAGACTTTGGAGACTTAGGTATCTTTACTTCGTTTTCATCTGTCTCCTCATCAGAGTCTAAATTGATGATCTCATCAATAGGAATTATTCTGCTATCCACCGCCTCTTGCTCAGTAGGAGCTGATGTGTAAGTTGCTGGGCGGTTGGGATCAGAAGCAATCTTGATCTTTGTGCTCTGACTCTGAGATTTAAAGTTTTTGATCTCTCTGTACATTTTCAACGAATCTTTAGTCCACCAGGGTTGCAAATTCATAGGATTATGTGGACATAATGTTCATTCTTCTATGTCTTTGCCATCTTTTGTAGCCTTTGATCATATCAGGGAGAGCATTTCTCATGAACATATCTAGAAGCCCTTCATTAGTGATCGTTGCCTTTTAGGTTTCTTAGAAGGGATCTCTGATTGAGCCTGAAAGACAAGTTAGGTTTTGATCAGATATCGAAACCTTTGTTAAGAATCTAAGTTTTAGTAGATTCAAGTTTCTGAGTTACCTGTGTCGCAACAACAGGCTCATCTTTCTGAATCTTTGAGGCATCAATATCCTTAGATTCCTTAATTTCAGAAGGAGCCTTTGGTGGCCTCCTTTTCTTCTTTATCTTTCTGGGCCTGAGAATTAGAAAAGATATTTAAAATAGAATGTTTTTAAAGAGAGATGCTTCTTATGGTACTGAGAATGAGTGTTAAGTACCTCTGCAGAAAGAGGCTCAGACACTTGCTTCTCAGAGACTTTGGGACTCTCTGACATCTTTTCTGATGATGGCTTTGGAGCCTCATCAACTTTCTCTACTTGAGGGGACTTTGATGTCTCAACCTCAACAACTTCTACTTCTTCATGAGCCTGAAAGTAGAGTTTGTTAAATACTTTTGAAGAGATGTCTTTCAGAGAATTGAACATGTTATAACTCTTTTTGATGACTACCTTCTCAACAGAAGGCTCATGTTCATGTTTGTCAGAGTCTTGAATAGACTCATCATTCTCCTTTGGTGAGTTTGGCTTTTCACCATCTCGTTTCTCAGTTTGAGCCTATAAGAAACAAGCATAGATAGTAAATACTATGTTAGAATCAAATTCTGAAAAGTTAGCTTCAGAAGACCATTTCACCTGTGAGATAGGCTCGGTTTCCATTGGCTCAGAGGTGGAAGCAACCTCCTTGTCAGGTTTTGAGGTAAGCTTTTCAGCCATCTCTAGGATTCTTGTTTCTTGAGTGGCCTGTAATGAAGATAAGTGTCATTAGGTTACAAAAAGACTTACACAGAAAGTTTCTCACATGTAGAGAATTAAACCATTCATATACCTGAACGGTGTCAGATTGATTGGTTTCTGGAACATGTGGTGGATCTGTGAGTTGGTCGAGTTGTTCAATGACCACTCCTTGATAGAAGTTTAGAACGATGCGCTCTAAATTAATACTTGTAAAATAACACAAGTAGTAAAGCGGTTATCGTAATACAACAATGTTTAAACCACAGGGTCGTTCTCTCGAGGACTTGATTAAGCTAGTTCTAAGGTGTAGGCTCAAAGTGTGAGTTTAGACAGATAATGTGGGTAATGTTGATACTTCAAAACCCTACAATAAATTACAATTACAAGACAAGGTAATACCTAGATCATGCAATTTCTACAATTAAAATGAAGTGGTGATCTTTCAAAAGTCTTGTGTGATATAGCTAATGGTACCTTTGCCGAAAATGCAACACTTTGCTATTGCAAAATCGAACCGGAATCTGATTATAAATGCGTATGAGTTACGGCAAAAGCTTGTCACTAGCTATGCCTCATCAAGATATAAACTAATTAGAGGTAAAGGTGATGTAAGTTCTAGCAGCGATCAAGTATCGTTGAGCGATCAAATATCAATATGTCACAATACAAGTTATTAACAACAGCCCTAACTTCGTACTATTGAATACAGGCCTATTGGTCTCTGATCGTCGGAAAGATCAATAATGCTTCTTGAATTAAAGAGATTGAAATCTCTAAGTGTTTACAATGCTTGGAATTGAAAATATGAAAGTAGAAGTAATGAAGATATGTCCTAATGACTGATACAAGTGGTCTATTTATAAGACCAGGGAAGAAGAAACTAGAAATCATGGGAAAAAACTGCCAAAAATCGTGGGCTTGATTCTGTCAAACAGAGCTCACCGCGGTGAGGTACTTTTGGGGATCCTCCTCACGGCGGTCTAGACCTACGCCTCCTTTTACCTTGGTTGTACCGGTGAGCCCGTTTGGATGTGGGGCTCACTGCGGTGAGCCTTGTCTCTGGGAACTCCTCCATTTTTCCCATTTTCTCCACTTTTCTCTCCCTTTTCCAACCTCCATGTCACCTCTCTTGGAGTAGTGGCCCACTAACTTAGCCTTGTGGTGCTTCTAGAAGGTTTTGAAGTTTTCTTTGCACTTTGGTCCTCCATTTCCTTGCCAATGATGCTAAGACACCTAAAAAAGCACAAAAACACACAAAAAAACCCAAACGTGACACGGAATAAAAAACACTAATTAAAGGCTAAAAGACGCAAAAAAATACGGAAAAAGGCACTAAATGAGTCGTTAAAATATCGACTCATCAGGCACTTCCAGCCTTTCCACTGAGTGAACTGTCTCTTGATGTTCTTGGAATACTTCTTCCACTACAGTGTTGTGTTCCGCAATGTCATCTTTCTGACGCATCTCCACAGCTCTTACTACAGTATCTTCTTTCAGAAACGTAGAGCTTTGTGGTCGTTGCGGTTGTTGTTCTTGTGGAGATTTGAATTTTGATGTGGTCGCATCATCAGGATTATTAAGTTGTATATCCCCAACAACCTTTGCTATAGTAGAATCAATATCCATTAACGGACCTTTAGAAGTATCTTTCAAAGAGATTGGTCCTTGTATAGTATTTTCTCCGCATCTGGTTGCTATTTCATCAACCATCGATGCGAGTATCTCCGACAATCACATCCTCCTTGAGGAGGAGCCCGTATGTAGATGCGCTGGTTCCGTCAGGGGCCTCCTTGGTTTCATTTACCCTCTTGTCAGCAAGAGTGGTATCTCCATCAGCAGGAGATGTGGTCTGTGTAGGGACTGAGATTTCTTTAGCAACAGGTGCAGCAACATGTTCAGAAAGAACTATTTGTTCACTACTTTCTGAGGCGTTAGTCTTCTTTATGCCTCGGTTCTCGTCTCTTGATGGCACTAATGGTTCTTGAGACTCGCCGATGCCCTTTTCTTTTGTCTGTTATCGAAATTAAGTCTACACACGAAATCAACGTATGTAATTTGCACTTTTTCTCTGAGCACTACACCAAAGTGCTCCAGAATGTAACAGATCTTTAGACCAAAAGAAATGGTCGTCAGAGGTTCAGCATGACCACGGATGATTGTGGCTTCAAAGGACTAGATGTTCTCAGCGAACTTCTTCAGGTTACCTCCCGAATTGAAGGAGTTGTCCTTTTGCTCAAGTTGTACATATGGGCAAGAGTACCCCATATCTCGAGAGACACCTTATCGGCCCTCCTTTGCCTTTTCAAAACATACATGCAAGATCGAGGCAAGCCGATTCAGGGTTGATGACATGATGTCAGTGCATGTTCTCAATGTAGAATGTTTCGGGAACATCCACGTTGTCCTTATTTTCTGGAGCCATGTTATTTAAATAGAAGTCATCAATGACCTCCTTGGACACGTCTATCTGATGTTTGCCACCAGAGTTTGGAAGTCCAAACAATTGACAGAAGGTTTCTTTGTCAAGACATATCTCTATGACTTGAACCTTCGAAGTAATTGAAATCCTTTCGGAGCCAATCTCGGTTTTCACCTTGAATTATTGCGAGAACTCAAAACATCCATATAGGTTGTGAAAGAGGGTTTCACGAACATAGCTGCTTGATTCCTCGTTTTCAAGTAGTTCAAGCCATCTTCTAACGCTTGGTTGAGTGAAGCTCCAAGCAGGTATTCATCAACTAGTACACCTCCCCAGAGTACCTTGGGTCTGGTATTCCACATACTTGGGTTAAAAATTCCAGTTATCTTCTTTTCCTTGATGGTAATGATTTGCTTTGCAGCAATACCAGGAGATGAAGCTTGGGATTTTGATGCTGCTCTTTTGGGTGCCATCTCTTTAGTATTTATATAGAAATAGGGAATAGAGAGATGAGAATCGTAGTCGGAATCGACAAGGATTTCTTCGCAGAAATTCATAGCAGAGATTCAGACGGATTAGAGTGTTTTTGCAGAGAAGATTAGGAATGTTTTTGCTATTTTTGTGCAAGTGATTTGTGGGATTAGGCAAAAGTATTTTTCTTTGCCAAATCCGCCTTTATATAGCAATGCAAGTACATGCGATACAGATGAATTTTGTATGTATATTACTCGGCACAGGCGTGGTGAAAAGGCATTATTGCATTTAATGCAAGTGGGGTCAGTTACTTGGTTACTGCACGAGTCGGGTTAGTGGACGCATCTTGTGAATTGCAAGCGTTAATTTCTGAAGGGTTGAGATTAAGTCTCAGAGCAATGATATCAATCAACACATGTAATTGTGCTTCATCAATGTAATTTGTCACAACTCGCTTAAGTGTCTTTCAACTTCTCAGAAACCAATAACTAGTGGACAAAACTGGATTCAGAAATCATTAATTTATCGTCCAGTACTTGTTTGAAATATTTCACAGGAAAGGAAATTTTCACCTCAAAAGAGATATTTGACTTCCGATAGGAATTGTCTTTTTGGTCAAACTAGTCTTTTTATGTTCCCTCTGGCTTAGATGTCTCATGGTTTCTAAATATCCGTTTCAGAGACCTCTTCTAAGTGCCTTTTTCTACAATGCCTTATATATTTGAATACCCGTTTCAAGTATCTTTCAGAAATACCAAATTGTCAAAGTTTCTCACAACTGAGTTCCTGTCTTAGTAGTTTCTTCCTTTTCTTATGTTATCTCTCAGAACCCTGTAGACTCTTTCAATGGTTACATGAGTTCCCGTCTCAGAAACCAATTGACACCCTTGGAGCCTTTGATTGACTTATCAATAGAAAGTCTCATGGGGTGGCAGGTTCTTCATCAATTACATAGTGATTTCCTTCCTGTTTTGCAATCATGACTACTTTCCTTGAATCATTGTCAACCAATTTGCATAGGTTTGACTTGATCTGTACTGAGTACCCTTGGTCTGCCAATTGACTCATGCTTAGGAGATTATATTTCAATCCCTCTACATGTAGTACTTCAGTGATTGTAAGAGCTCCAAGCTTGGATCATAAAACCTATGGTAGGATTTTCATCTCCTCCATAAATCTAATAATTGGTCCTTTATCAAATTCTTTGTAGTTAATGATTTGCTTTGTCTCTGTCATGTGCTTCCCATCCACTATCAAAATGCCACTTGGGTTCTTCCTCGAGTGTTACGCACAAAGCAGGACATATGGAGTTAGGCTCTCACTCCAACAATGGAACATACGGACTAAAGAATCTCCACAAGGAATTCATTTCTGAATGAACTTCCTTGGGGCATTCTTTTGTCTTACTGGAACATAAGGAGGAATTTTAGGTAAATGACTTGTGTCACTATAATTTAAAACTATTTTCCTTCTTGGAGTGTTCCTTAGTGCTCCTTTTGGTGCTTTGAAATACCTGCCAGGTTGCTGAGTCGACTTTTCAGCGAGCTCGGCTTTCGTTCTCAGATTTCTTCTACCCCTGGCATTCAGAGTGGTCATAGCTTGTTCTTTCTTCCACTTCTGACGATTACTATGCGCAATCCTGGCATTCATCCATCGTTCTTTCTCTTGTTTATATTGTTGAGCAAGTATCTTTCCGATGGCTTTGTAGCCAATGCTATTTCGAGTACCGTTTTCTTTCTGAGATCTCCTCTCGTGACTTCACTAGTCTCTGGATCATTATTTCTTCCAAAAAATGGTACATTGGGACAATCGCCAGCTCCTGCAATTTTTCCTTTCCTAGAGACATAGCACTGTGGGTGATTGCACCATTTAGTGCATAGTTTCTTTTCAGAAACCTTTTCCACAGTTTTCTTGGGGACTTATTTTTCCCTCAAAGGTTTGGTCGCAACAGCTTTACCTTTGTCAGCAACCTTAGCTTTCTGACCAATGTTATAGGTTGTTTGGGAACTACTTTGTTGACCACTAACAAACGTCAACCATTCATCACTCCTTTTTAGAGGAGTAGAATTGTTTGTTTGTGTATCAAGTCCAAGTCCTCCCTTTTCTGAAGGATCTCTTAGGTAAGAGTGTACTTCAGTGACAGTGTCACTTTTTTTTTTTTTTTTTTTTTTTTTGATGAAAAGGGGAGATACTAATAATACGCTAGTTAACGTTGTAATCTTGGTTACCCCATCGTCCAGTATGTCACGACTTTTAAGAAGTCGAGCCAGGAGTTAACGAGTATTGATCCGAAGACCGAGAACCAAGACCGAAGGGGCGGGGTGATACAACCACTAAATGGAACCGTGATTTCCCCCAATGGCAACATTAATTAACCTACTACTAGTTATCTCTAAATATTATTCATCCATAAAGGGAACTCACAGAGGTTTAAACGACCCCCTCAACAAAAACAGTTTAGATAGTTTCACACTTACAAACCAAATGAGACCTACTATACTATTTCAAAACCGAATAACATTACATAGTCTTCTTCTTGAGTCTCGAACTTGATCAAAACGCTGCTTAGGCTTTCCCAACATCTCGCAAAAGGTTACCAAGAATCTTAGGTACAAATTACAAGAAACAGGGGCACTACTGTGTACAAAATACACAGTTACTTCTGACACAAGGACACTCCTTTATTGTGTTGTTTAACTCTCGTGTAGAATTTTACATTTGTTGTTTATCCGAGTCCGTATGTGTGTGGTTAAACTCTCAAGTAGAGTTCTTCGTTTGTTATTCTCTTGCTCCTTCTATGCATTGTTTAAATCTCGAATAGACTTCTTTGTTTGACATTATCCCACTCCTTTACTGTGTTGTTGTTTAACTCTCAAGTAGATTTATTCGTTTGTTGTCCATACCTCTCCAAATGGTCTTGTTTTTATCTGTCAAGTAGAGTTGATCGTTTTGTTGTTTATTCCATTCCTTTTGTGTTTTGTTTAACTCTCAAGTACAGTTTTTCGTTCCTTATTTTATCACCCCTCAGGTGTGTAGTTTAAATCTCAGATAGACTTCTCCGTTTGTAATTATCCCACTCCTTTATTGTGTTGTTTAACTCTCGAGTAGAATTTTACATTTGTTGTTTATCCCACTCCATATGTGTGTGGTTTAACTCTTAAGTAGAGTTTTTCGTTTGTTATACTCTTACTCCTTCTATGCATTGTTTAAGTCTCGAATAGACTTCTTCGTTTGACATTATCCCATTCCTTTAGTGTGTTGTTTAATTCTCAAGTAGAGTTATTCGTTTGTTCTTCATACCTCTCCAAATTGTCTTGTTTTTATCTCTCAAGTAGAGTTGTTCGTTTTGTTGTTTATTCCATTCCTTTTGTGTTTTATTTAACTCTCAAGTACAGTTTTTCGTTCCTTATTTTATCACCCCTCAGGTGTGTAGTTTAAATCTCAGATTGACTTCTCCGTTTGTAATTATCCCACTCCTTTATTGTGTTGTTTAACTCTCGAGTAGAATTTTACATTTGTTGTTTATCCCACATCTTATATGTGTGGTTTAACACTCAAGTAGAGTTTTTCGTTTGTTATACTCTTAATGCTTCTGTGCATTGTTTAAATCTCGAATAGACTTCTTCGTTTGACATTATCCCACTCCTTTAGTGTGTTGTTTAACTCTCAAGTAGATTTATTCGTTTGTTCTTCATCCCTCTCCATAGTGACTTGTTTATATCGCTCAAATAGAGTTGTTCGGTTGCTGTTTATTGAATTCCTTTTGTGTTATGTTTAACTCTCAAGTAGAGTTTTTTGTTCGTTATTTTATCACCCCTCAGGTGTGTTGTTTAAATCTCAGATTGTCTTCTTCGTTTGTAATTATCCCACTCCCTTATTGTGTTGTTTAACCCTCGTTTAGAATTTTACATTTGTGGTTTATCTGAGTCCGTATGTGTGTGGTTTAACACTCAAGTAGAGTTCTTCGTTTGTTATACTCTTACTCCTTCTATGCATTGTTTAAATCTCGAATAGACTACTTTGTTTGACATTATCCCACTCCTTTAGTGTGTTATTTAACTCTCAAGTAGAGTTATTCGTTTGTTGTCCATACCTCTCCAAATGGTCTAGTTTTTATCTCTCAGGTAGAGTTGTTCGTTTTATTGTTTATTCCATTCCTTTTGTGTTTTGTTTAACTCTCAAGTAGAGTTTTTCGTTCCTTATTTTATCACCCCTCAGGTGTGTAGTTTAAATCTCAGATTGACGTCTCCGTTTGTAATTATCCCACTCCTTTATTGTGTTGTTTAACTCTCGAGTAGAATTTTACATTTGTTGTTTATCTCACACCTTATGTGTGTGGTTTAACTCTCAAGTAGAGTTCTTCGTTTGTTATACTCTTACTCATACATGCATTGTTTAAATCTCGAAAAGACTTCTTCGTTTGACATTATCCCATTCCTTTAGTGTGTTGTTTAACTCTCAAGTAGAGTTATTCGTTTGTTTTTCATACCTCTCCAAATTGTCTTGTTTTTATCTCTCAAGTAGAGTTGTTCGTTTTGTTGTTTATTCCATTCCTTTTCTGTTTTGTTTAACTCTCAAGTACAGTTTTTCGTTCCTTATTTTACCACCCCTCAGGTGTGTAGTTGAAATCTCAGATTGACTTCTCAAATGTAATGATCCCTCCTTTATTGTGTTGTTTAACTCTAGTACAATTTTACATTTGTTGTTTATCCCACCTTATGTGTGGTTTAACACTCAAGTAGAGTTTTCGTTTGTTATACTCTTAATGTACATGCATTGTTTAAATCTAGAATAGACTTCTTGTTTGACATTATCCCTCCTTTAGTGTGTTTTTTTATTTTTATTTTTTATAATAAGGTAGAAACTAGTAATATTAAAATTAACGTAGTATTCTTGGTCACCCCATCGTATGTCAAGACTTTTAAGAAGTCTATCCGAGTTAACAGTATTGATCAGGATCCGGACCAAGACCAAAAAGGGAATCTGACCACTATTTGGATCCGTGATTTTCCCCAGTAGCTCGTTAATTAAACTACTACTAGCTTACTCTAATATATTCATCCTTAAAGGGAATCAAGGGGTTTCAAAGAACCCAAAACAAACCTGATTTGAGAAGTTTCATACTTACAAGGAGATTATAAGCTAGTGCAACAAAAGCAAATAACATAAGCCTATGAAGAATGCAGTTATTTTTTTACAATGCGAATGAATCCTAACTTTCAATTACAAGTCTTCAAGTAGTCTTGTAAGCAAGATATACCGAGGATGCTCTTCCAAAAGATGACATACAAGGCTTCCATTACATTGTCAGTTGACGATGGACAATATAAGCTTCATGCGACCTGACAAAAGAGTTCCTGTAAGCATCCTATCACTTCCACCAAAGTACCAAAATACCAAGCTGTTAGGAGTTAGCAAGTTAGGCATTAGGTAGCATTCCAAGGACAAGTCCTTAAATTTGCACTGATGAGCACCTTGTCATTGAAACCACAAGGTTTCCCGATATATCAAGGTATTTTCCTAGGATAGTATCCTGACAGAAGATCTCACAATATATAAGTACTAATGTAGCACACTTATGTTTGCCCAAGCAGATCTTGACCAAGGTAGGGAAGGATATACGAGGATCGAATTATCGTTCATCATCTCGAGCCATATGAATCTGACAAAGCTGGAAGAGAGAAGAGTGAAAGTGAAGTGAAAGAAGAAGGAGAATAGGGGCACGGATAAAAAAAGGGAGAGAGGAAGAGAGAAAGAAAGCGTGTCTGTTATGAAGAGTTTGAGTAAACACATCGGTGTTCTGCCTCAACAAAAAGCTTGCCTTCTCTATCGAGGAGGTAGCAAGCTTTTACTAACTAGGAACCAAGAGACAATCTTCATTTTGGAATTACGAGGTAGGGATGCGGTGTTATGCGAAAGACCAATCTTTTAAGTTACCTTGCGTTACGCTATGGAAAAGATTCTACTGCATTTCTTTTGTAGAGCCTCTTTTGCCAAAGCATCTGCAACTGAATTACCTTCTCGATGGATATGACTAAAGGAAATAGTCAATCCAGCCCCAACTACCTGCACCAACTGAAAGAGATGCAGCAATTTCCAATTCAGAGGGTTAGATTTTTTTTCCAGTGCATTTACAATGTAAGCAGCATCTGATTCAATCTGAATCTTATTCATCCCTCTTTGTTTACACATTTTTATGCCAGCATAAATAGCATACAATTCTGCAAATTGAATTGATCTTTTCCCAAGATAGTTCTGATAACAACTCGAACTTCGACCATTTGAGCATCTAATAATACACTGGTTGCTAAGTTAGTACTAGAACAAAAGTACCATCGGTGTTAACTTTCACCCAATCGATGGCGGCCTCTTCCAATAAACAAGGATCAAAGGCTTCATAGGTTTAGATGTAATAGCTAATCCCGGATGCTCGAGATGCTAAGATCACCTTTCCACAGGCGGACACATGTGAAGCAATATGCATAATATGCAAATGTTTCAAAACAAGAGAAATGATATTATGTGCAAGAATTTTCTTGTTAAGATATGCATTCCTAGCTTTCCAAGAATACCATGCAATGAGTAATGGTATGATGACTCTTATGTGCCCTTTTCTAGCAAATTAGAAGAATTCCACCAAGCTTTAAACCTATTAAAAGGTTATGGTGTGCAAGACAAGGAACCCTAATGATTTGAAAACCACGCCAAACTTTAGACACTTGAACATTAAAAGAAGCACATGTTCAATGATTCAAGATTTTCACAACAACGACACTTGGATGCCATGCTTATGCCAAAGTTTGCATTTGAGTTCCACAGTAACCAACCTTGAGCAGGTCTTCCACCAAAGAGAGATATGGTAGGAGACACATGTAAAGTCGAATCTATCAAACCAAATGGATTTAGGCTTAGTACTTCTAACAATACCTCTGGCGGTTTGGTACTAAACAACCCATCCATAGATGGCTTCCAAGCAGGGTATCATTCTTACTAGTATCCACCAAACAACTCTCAATAATCTTGTGACAAATATTGAAGGAGAAATACTCTCTTAATTTGTCATGCTTCCATCTATCAGCTTCAAACCAAGCATTTACCTCTGAATGATCAGGAACACTACCTGAAGAGGCACTGCGAGATCTATAGGGTAGAAAATTCTTTGCACCAATGATCAAACCAAAAATGCATATTTTCTTTTCCTACTTGCCAAAACAGATTATCTTGTGTAAGAGCACACACAGCCAACATTCTTTTCCAGACAGGAGAATCAATATTTTAGGAACACAAGAACGAAATTTGTTTTCACATATTTATGATGCATGAAATTAGACCAAGAGAGTTATTTTCCCTGAATTTGTACCACAGTTTCATAGCAAAGTCAATAGACATATCATGCAAATTAATGACATTCAACCCTTTCTCATCCAAAGGATAACATAGGTTAGTCCATTTAGTCCAATGCATACCCCTCTTTTCCGTGTTTGCACCCCAAAAAAACCTTGCAAAAATTCTGCAAATTTCAATCAAAACAGACTTGGGGGGGTGCAGAGCTTGCAACAAGTACACAGGCAAGGCAGACAAGACACTCTTAATAAGGGTAAGTCTACTACCTTGAGACATAAGTTCTAGATTCCAACCATTAAACATAGCTCTTATTTTCTCAATCAGAGGGAGAAACAACACTTTCTTATTCCTACCTTTAGCTATAGGAGCACCCAGATAAGAGAAAGGAAAAGAAATCTCAGGCATATCTAGCACACAGTTAAGCATACTCACATTAGCCCTCTTCCCAACTATGAAACCACTTTTACTTGAGTTAATCTTTTGCCAGTTTGGTTTCATACTTTTCAAAAAACAACCAACTTTTGCACATTTTCTTTGCTACCATTACAGAACAAAACACAATCATCAGCATAGGATAAATGAGTAACAGGCATGCCTTTTGGAACTTTATACAAAAACTGGGGATTTTCTGCATACAAATCATTCAAGGATTTAGAAAGGTATTCACTCATGAGAACAAACAAAGCAGGAGATAGAGGATCCCCCTGCCTGAGACCTTTGTTTGCTTTTATAAAACCACAAGAATTCCCATTAATCAGCAGACTATAGTGACAGCCAGTAACAATTTTCATCACAAGATTAATCCACAACCTAGAGAAGTCAAAAGACACAAGCATACCTTCCAGAAAAGACCAATTAACCCTATCATAAGCTTTCATCATATCTAGCTTGATAATTACATTAGACCCTCTCACTTTATTATCTCTGACAAAGGCAAGTTCTTGAGCTAAAAGAATATTGTCTATAATAGCTCTTCCTTTCACAAAACCACTCTGGTTTTTTGAAATTAAATCAGGTAAAAACAACGAGAGTCTATAATTCAGCAATTTAGAAATAATCTTTTGCACATTGGAACAGAGACTGATAGGTGCATAATCTCCCAAGTAGGAGGCGAACCTTAGGAATCAAAGCAAGATGGGTATGAGAGATGCTTACAGGATAGAATTACCTTCAAAGAAGTCATGAATGGCTTCTAAGAGATCGGTTGATGATATGCGTGACTTTGGAAGAATTTTCCGGTGAACCCATCGAATACAGTGCGAGTTTGGTTTTAAACCAAGGACCACCTTTTCCACTTCTTCCAGGTCAGGTAAGTGTGTCAGATTCTCATTTTGTTGCTCGATATGAAGGCGGCATTGACAGTAGGTTCCTCAAAGGACGATGCACTGCAAAATGTTCAGAGTAGAAGGAATTAGCTGAATTTTCAATATCATTAGAATTTGAGTAATAATTGCCTAGATGAGTAATATGATTAATGCCCATCCTGGCCTTTTTCCTCTTAACCATGATATGAAAAAGAGAAGTGTTTCTTTCTCCCCCAGTGTACCAAGTAGCTGAAGCCTTACCTTACAAAATTCTTCCTCTTGATCAAGCACAGATTCAAAAAGAAGCATTTTATCTTTCAAAAATTGATAGTTAGCAAGGGTAGGGGAGCTTGCAACTTGCACTTCAGCCAGGGCAACTTCTTTTTCTGAAATTTTAACTTTATGAAAAATGTTTCCAAAAAACTGTTTGTTCCAAAAGATGAGGAACTGTTTCAATCTGTAAAGTTTTTCTTTTAATTTTAATAAACCTTTATTCCTGGCAGGAAGATTCCAGTTAGACTCAACTTCAGAATGAAAAGAAGAAGGATGAAGAGTCCACATATTTTGAAACCTAAAAGTGCCCTTTTTAGTAGTAAAAGGGTTACAAGCTTGTAAGAGTAGAGGCCTATGATCAGATTCTTTCAAAATCCCATGGGAAATAACATTTTGAGAAAAAGCACCAACCCAAGAATTATTCACTAAAATTCTGTCCAATCTCTGCTTAAGACCATCAGACCTTTCCCAAGTAAAAGGACAACCTGAGAAACCTAGATCCAACAAACCCCTATCAATAATGAAATTCCCAAAGTCTGCCATGGCACTAATGTCAGGCAAAGCTCCTCCTATCCTCTCAGTAGGTGTAGTGATGATATTAAAATCTCCCCCAACACACCAAGGAAGATTACAAGAGGGAGCATTGTTAGTAATCTCATCCCACAGAATCCTTCTTTCTCTCCTGCTACATTTAGCATAAACAAAAGTAGCAACAAACAAAGTATTATCAGCAATGTTCTTCACTTGACACATGAGGAATTAATTGCTCATGGTCCACCAAAATAGTCACAAGGTAATGCACTGAAGAACACACCCAAATTTTATTATTTACATTTTTTTGAATTTTTTCAAATCCTAGAATTCTACAATATTTAGGAATATTTAAATCTACCAAAGGTTCTAACAGAACCAATATATCTAAATTTTCAGATTTTTTGTAAAAAGAAGCATTTGTTGGGATTTAGGGTTCCCAATTCCCCTTATATTCCATATTTTTAAAATCATTGAAAACCAGAGAGGATATTGGGACCAGAAGCATTTTTATTGGAATTCCTAGTTTTCCTAGCAACAGGAGTAATACCAGATTTATAAGGTGGGACATGAGCCTTACCCTTTTTCTTTTTACCTGCCTTTGTGTAGTAAGAATCCTTACTATAAGAGCCAGTAGCTCTAGGACATGAGTTAGTCCCTTCTTCTTCTACATCAGCAGGAATGTTAGGAGAGATTTCCTTTCCAACCTCATGTATACTCCTTATTGAGTCAGACTCTAAAGGAGTGAAAGACAGACCATCTACAGACTTTCTCCTCCTTTCCTGCAAGATATTTGGTTCAGACATCAGATTACAGGTAACACTAGGAGGGACAAGTACTGGCATATTAACAGGAAGAAGTACTCCCCTATTTTCCATTTCTCCTTCTTCTGTATCAGTTCCATATTCAGTTGAAGAAGCAGTTTTGCCCTCATATGCATAGGCATCTCCTTCAGTCAGCTGCTCTTTTTCTCCATCTCTTCCTTGCTCCTTTCCTGCCATCTTATTTGTTTCTTGATCAAGGTGATTAGCTGTATCCATTAGTTGTTCATTTTGTAGTTGCAACAATCTATCTTTCCCTGCAGAAGTAGAGCTGTTAATAGCTTCAATGGGGGATTCCACACACTCAGCAATAGGACTGAACCTATTATCTTGCACAACATTGTTATCCTCTTCACTTTCTTCAAAGTTAGAATCTTCTTCTTTATCCTGTGGATCTAAAGCATCAGTATTATTCACAGGAGCAGGCAGAACGTGTTGAGGGGAAAAGTCCCCCAAACACTTAATGAATTTTCCTTGCTTTCCTCCACTCTAAGTACCTAGACCACCTTTGAGTAAGAACCAAAGAGTAAGAGTCCGTAAGGACCGTCTTACTGGTAAGAGGCGTCGTGAGACGGACCTGCACAAGAGACTTGGAGGGGGGGTTAGGATCCGGTTTGCTAAGTGTCAAACCGGATTTGAGACTTTACTCAAGAGTGACTGAAGATCGATTCTGTGTAATAGTTGAGAAGGTAAGAGTTTAGGAAGAAGACTCCACTTACTTTGCATTGTGAGGATATGTGCATATTTATAGGTTTCCCTTGAGAAAGGGAGGGCTCACAAGATCGCGCCAAGTGTAGTCAGTTGTGCCAACAATGCTCTAGGACCATGGCCCGATGTCTTGATAGGCTGTGGCCCAAATGGAAGGAAGGTTGGTCGGACCTTTGGTCAAACTCTTGACTGAACTCAGTTCGGACCCCTCCTGGTGCTGTCTGCTTGGTTACTTGAGATTGCCATGCTGGATCCGAGTTGTGATCCGGACCGGAGGCCTTGGGTCGGAGGGGGTACTGACTTAGCATATGCTCCTTTCCCAGAGAGGCTCGGACCAAGGTGGGTCGGACCCATGGTTCCGGGTCGGGCCTTTGAGTTCCAAATCCGTTCCTTTCTTTCAATGTGGGTTGGACCATGAATGGTCTGCCCGGATCGGACCGTTGGCTCGGACCAATGTGTCTCGGATCCATTGGATGACTTAGGATGCCTTAGGATTCGTTCCTAGGTCCTTTATGACGGATTGGACATATTTCCGTATCAACATATGTCCCCCTAGATTCCAAGTATCTTTGTAGGAGATAGTTGAGGACCTATAGTGTCGAGGAGCTTCGGATGTCTTTGACGTCTTGGACATATTTTTGTATCAACATATGTCCCCCTAGTTTCCAAGTATCTTTTTAGGAGATAGTTGAGGAACTATGGCGTCCGGGGAGCTTCTTTGTGCGATCGATCTTGTGAGCTTCTAAGAGAAATTTTCCCTATCCGTGTCCTCTTGTCTTTCCTCTATCTCTCTTCCCCCCCCCCTCTTTTCTTATCAGTCAGAGAGGCGTCCGTCTCGGACTGTAGGAAAAAAGGTATTCTTGAGATAGGGTCAAGCGTGAAGGCTTAGGACTTTGGAAAATTTGGTCGCTTGGATGTCGGATCCGAGTCATGTCCGGGTAGACTTTGTCGCTTGGATGTCGGATCAGAGTCAAGTCGGATAGACTTTGTCGCTTGGATGTCGGATCCGAGTCAAGTCGGGTAGACTTTGTCGCGGATGTCGGATCCAGGAGTCATGTCGGGTAGACTGTGTCGCTGGGATGTCGGATCCGAGGAGTCATGTCCGGGTAGACTTTGTCGCTTGGATGTCGGATCCGAGGAGTCATGTCCGGGTAGACTTTGTCGCTTGGATGTCGGATCCGAGGAGTCAAGTTCGGATAGACTTTGTCACTTGGATGTCGGATCCGAGGAGTCATGTCCGGGTAGACTTTGTCGCTTTGATGTCGGATCCGAGGAGTCAAGTCCGGATAGACTTTGTCGCTTGGATGTCGGATCCGAGGAGTCAAGTCCGGGTAGACTTTGTCGCTTGGATGTCGGATCCGAGGAGTCAAGTCCGGGTAGACTTTGTCGCTTGGATGTCGGATCCGAGGAGTCATGTCCGGGTAGACTTTTCCTTGTAGATTTTGTCATTCGGATGTCGGATCCGAACTTGGAAAAATTAAATATAACTTCTTCAATTTGCCGGACTCCTTGGAGAGAAGAATTTTCTCAAGTAGATAGTTGAAGATGGCATGTATCTGGTCTTGGTTGGACTTGGAATTAAATCCAAATCCACTAATAGATTAATTTTGGTCTAGTATTTTTGAGCCCATTGGGTCCGGACCGGATCGGCCCATCAATCCATGGATCCTTTCTATTTAAATGTATTCTTCCATTTGCATAGAGTATATGAGATAATCTCGATATGGGCCGATGAGTGGACCAAGGCCAATCATGCCTAGTGGGCTTGCACTGTAGCTGCAGAATCACGTGGGTGAGAAGAAAGGAAGCTATTAAGCTATTTATTGTTCTTTCTTCTGCTTCTTCTCACCAAACCCACCATACAGTTCACGCCATTCTCTTCTCTTCCTACTCACAGCGCCAATGCTCTTCTTCATCTTAAGCTACTCTTTTTTCTACGCTTTCCTTCTTCTTTCTTGGTCCGAAGAAGTTAGTTCCGTAGTGGTTAGTTTTAGTACGCTTCTGCTTTTCTTCCGATCCGAAGCTCAAGTTGAAAGCTAGTATGTGCTCGGTCCGAAGCTTGATAGTAACTCAGATTCGGAGCTCGCTTGTCTTGACTTTCTTCTCTTCCACCTCTTTATGCTATAAATAGTAAAAAATACCATCCACTCACGGTCTTCTTCCACCTCTTTTCTCCTTTTGGTGCCTTCCTTATATGAGCAATGGTAGTCTGGCGCTCCTCTTCTGTTCGGCCTTTCATTCCGCTACTTCGTTCGATCCGGATCCAGGCGAGTGATTTTGTTACGGTACCACAGATCGGTCCGGAGCTACCGGTTGTGTACGAGATCTATTCGAGACATTACATCTTGTTGAAGATTGCTAAGTTGAAGTGCTACAAAATGCTCGCCAATTTCTTATTCAAAGCTTATTTGGATCCGGATCCAAACCGAGATCTGGGTTGTGTCCGAGCTTAGGAGTTCTTGCTTGTGTCTTGCTCGCAAAATAAGGAATAAGCTCCGTTACGGTTCATTCCTTCTCCGATCAACCAACAATCTATAATCGCGGATTGATTGGTTCGTCGGAGGAGAATCGAGCTAGGACTCGAGGTGGAGCAAGAGGTCATAGTAGAGGTGAGTCAGAGCTAATCTCTTCTTGTTCCGTCCAAGCGACTAGAGTCGAAACTTTTGTCCAAAGTAGCAATGGCGGAATTTGCAAATCTTGAATGTTGCGTCGTCGTCTGTCGGTTGAGTCCGAGCCTTTGTTCGGTTTCTTCTTCTCGGTCAAGCTTTTCTGTCTGAGCTTTAGTCCAAGATTTCTCTGGTCGAATCTTGGATTTGTCTACTCAAAGCTACTATCTCGAGATTTGCATCGAAATCGAGATCCGAGTTTTATTCATGGTTGAGTTACTACCATCTTTTCGGTGAGTCACATGCGGAGGTTACATTCTTTGGATTTAATTTTGGCGAGTTGTGAGGTGCTTCTTTGATGAAGTGGGTGGTAGAGAGATCGGTGCTTCTTTGATGAAATGGGTAGTAAAGAGATTGATGCGCCATTTCTTAGGAAGTGTAACACTTCTTGGAGTAGTTTCAATTTGTCGACAATGGATTCTTCCTTTGCCATAGTGTCGATTAGTTTCAAATATGGATCCGGATCCGTAAGATCGAAGCTAGTGCTCGATCCGAGATCTTTCGTTCGGATCTGTTATTCTGACCATCAAAGATTCTTGGCCGAGGCACATTTTGTCCCATCGTTGCTCTGCCGGAATCGAAACGCCATTGTTTGAGACACGTTAAAGATTGATAGGAAGTATTTGCGGCGAAGAAAGGATCGCGACAATGCGAGTTGATTCGGAGGACTCGTTCGGACTTGATTGAAGAAATGCGTAACAAATTTCCGAGCTCTGTTGATGCGGATCTTGCTTTTCGATCTTGTATCGAATCTTGTTGGAATTCTTGTTCGAGATTTAGTTGTGTTTTGCTGTCCGGATCATCATGGGTTCGCCATGTCAACTCGAATCTCTCTTCTCTTCGTCGGGTTTGTGATCTCGCGCCGTTATTTGGGCTGTGCGATCGAGGATTGTAATGAGTGTTTGCTCTGCTCCAAACTCATCTCCATCGAAGCAACGTAGTAGTCTAAAGTCGTGACTCCACTGATGTCCGAAGCATGTTTCCATGTTCGGCCTTACAGTTGATTGGCTCGTGATAGACTTAGTTGATGTCATTTTGTTTTGCATCGAGTCTCGGATCTGGTGAGTTTTGTGCTCTGAAACTGATCCGAGTTTGCTGCGTTATTCCTTCATTCTTTGCTTTACTCTTGTGACGGTCCGAAGCAAGCTCTCCTTTTGTTGCTACGCGAAGCTCGATTGTGCCGGAATGAGTTCTTTCTTCTTTGTGCTCTTCTCCGTTGTTGAAGTTTAGTCCAAATCTTGATTTGAATCCGTTAGTTGTTGCCATTGAAGTTTTAGTCGAAGCTGAAGTGCATAGGTTTGTCTGAAGTGCAGATCGAGCTTGTACTAAGCGATTCTCGAGCTTCAATGGTGCATTTCTTTGTTGCTCGAGTTTTTAAATTTAGGCGAGATTCCACAGATCCGGATCTCTTGTCCGAATCTTGTGCTTGGATCTGCTTCGGATTACTCTGATAAGTTCGTAGCTACACTATTTTTTTTTTTTAATTAGATCTTGCGAAGCTATCTTGCTCAAGATAACTTTTGTTCAACACTTGTAATGTTCAAGGTTGTTCTTTGTTGTTGTATTGTCCTTCGGATATGTGTAGAACTCAGCGTGATGCTTGAATTCCGTCTTCACTCTTTTGTATGATCTTTGTAGCTCCTGTAGACTTTTCTTTTGAAGCTTTGGACTTGGTGTCCGCAAAAATTATCGACATTCACATATGATGTCTTTGGACAACTTTTCCATCAGTAAGAGCGATGGCTTGTGATCTCCAAAATGACGTGTTGATGGATGGTCCAATAGGGGTCGTCCAAACGGTTGAGAGTTCATGTGAGTGGATAACTCATCCATCCGTAAGAGGGATGGAGTGTTTATCTTTTCATGACAACCGGTTTTTCAGGATGGTCCTAAGGAGGACATCCGAGCAGGGCGATAGTCCGTGTCATGCCGAGGCAGTCGGGCTTATATAAGTTCGTGGGTGTCGGACCCCTTATCAATCGGAAAAAAAAGTCATAACGAATCATGCACGCTTGTAGTAAATGAAGCATTGATAAATGATGTGTGCGTGCATGATGAATGAATGGATGAATGAATGAATGAATGATGCAATGGATGCGAATGTATGGAAAATGATGATTTCAAGTTAAGTCAGAATACTTACTTTTTCATCGAAAATTGTAGAGCATTGTTTTCGGTTCTCCGTTTTAAGAGAAGCCAGCGAAAATGGAGATCGGGATTTGAAATAAACAAATCCCAATCTTTGAAAGTATCTCCTAGCTCTTAAGCTCATTGAGTTGGTGAGGACCTTCTCGGCGGATGATAAGGACCGACTCAGGAGATGGTGAGAACCAAGTCCGAGGCGGTGAGGACGGGTTCGAGGAGATGGTGAGAACAAGTCCGGCGACAGTGAGGACCGACGAGGAGATGATGAACAAGTCGAAGTGGCGGTGAGGACCGACTTGAGGAGATGGTGAGAACCAAGTCAAGCGGCGGTGAGGACCGACTTGAGGAGATGGTGAGAACCAAGTCCGGCGGCGGTGAGGACCGACCCGAGGAGATGGTGAGAACCAAGTCCGAAGTGACGGTGAGGACCGACTTCGAGGAGATGGTGAGAACCAAGTCCGGCGGTGAGGACCAACCGAGGAGATGGTGAGAACCAAGTCCGGCGACGGTGAGGACCGACTTGGAGATGGTGAGAACCAAGTCGAAGCGGCAGTGAGGACCGACCGAGAGATGGTGAGAACCAAGTCCGAAGCGATGGTGAGGATCCACTCCGAGACGGCGGTGAGGACCTGCTCCGAGGCGACGGTGAGGACCAACTCTGAGGAGAGGGTGAGGACCAACTCCGAGACAGCGGTGAGGACCGACCTCGAGGAGATGGTAAGGACCGACTCCGAGGAGATGGTAAGGACCGACTCCGAGGAGATGGTGAGGACCAACTCCGAGACGGCGGTGAGGACCTGCTCCGAGGCGACGGTGAGGACCGGGTCCGAAGCGATGGTAAGGACCGACTCCGAGGAGATGGTGAGGACCAACTCTGAAGCGATGGTGAGGACCGACCTCGTTGAGATGGTGAGGACCTCATCCGGCCTTAGGGAGCCTAGGATATGGTGCTTAGGACGTGGTCTGAGGATTGTCCCTAGGGTGTGGTCCTATCTTGCCTTCTTTAGATGATTTTTGCTAAGTGCTCCACTGACCTCACCTTCTTTTGCCTTCTCAAGCCTTTTTAGGAAGAGCGTGATGATGTCCATCTAAGACTTGATGGAGTCATCGGGTAAGAGTGGTTGAGAAGGTAAGAGCCTTCATGTTATAATTCAGACCATTGGACTCCAGCCGGCTCTCATACTTAGTCAGATGAGCCTCGGGACAAGTATCACCGTAGTATTTCTCATGAGCCTTTACCATTTTTCACCAAACTGGTTCTCGCTCATCCCTAACTCACTTGGGCGAGTGACATGCCCGTTTGGAAGAGTGAAGTTTCTTTCGGGAGGAGGACCATGTGTTCCTGACGGAGGAACTTTGTCCTTCAACTCCGGATGCTAGAGTTCTCATTGAAGGATCAACGGCTCTTTCCTCTTCTGAAGAAAGACTAGCAGTGCGACCATCACTTGGATAATCCCCTGTGTTTCTTGAAGTGGCTCTTGCCACTCTTCCCCTCCGAGTGGGAGGTCTGCCTCTTTGCCTTGGTGATGGCATCCCAACCATGATAGTGTTGGTTCTTACGGACCTTCTTGTTCTTGCCATTACTGAAGAGAATGGGACTTTTTGTAAAGATTCCCACAGACGGCGCCAAAATGTTGAGGGGAAAAGTCCCGCAAACACTTAATGAATTTTCCTTGCTTTCCTCCACTCTAAGTACCTAGACCACCTTTGAGTAAGAACCAAAGAGTAAGAGTCCGTAAGGACCGTCTTACTGGTAAGAGGCGATGCATAAGGACCTGCACAAGAGACTTGGAGGGGGGGGGGTTAGGATCCGGTTTGCTAAGTGTCAAACCGAATTTGAGACTTTACTCAAGAGTGACTGAAGATCGACTCTGTGTAATAGTTGAGAAGGTAAGAGTTTAGGAAGAAGACTCCACTTACTTTGCATTGTGAGGATATGTGCATATTTATAGGTTTCCCTTGAGAAAGGGAGGGCTCACAAGATCGCGCCAAGTGTCGAGTCCTAGATTGTGCCAACAATGCTCTAGGCCCATGGCCGATGTCTTGATAGGCTGTGGCCCAAATGGAAGGAAGGTTGGTGGGGCCTGGTCGACTCTTCCGACTTCGGAACTCAGGTTGGACCCCTACTCACAGTGCTGTCGCTAGGTTACTTGAGATTGCCATCTTTGGATCCGAGTTGTCATCCGGACGGAGGCCTTGGGTCGGAGGAGTCTTGACTTAGCACTATGCTCCTTTCCCAGAGAGGCTCGGACCAAGGTGGGTCGGACCCATGGTTCCGGGTCGGGCCTTGTAGGTTCCAAATCCTTCGTTCCTTTCTTTCAATGTGGGTTGGACCATGAATGGTCTGCCCGGATCGGACCGTTGGCTCGGACCAATGTGTCTCGGATCCATTGGATGACTTAGGATCCCTTAGGATTCGTTCCTAGGTCCTTTATGACGGATTGGACATATTTCCGTATCAACATATGTCCCCCTAGTTTCCAAGTATCTTTGTAGGAGATAGTTGAGGAACTATAGTGTCCAGGGAGCTTCGGATGTCTTTGACGTCTTGGACATATTTTTGTGTCAACAGAACGGTAGACCTCTTAAAGTTAGGTTTAGAAAACTTTCCTTTTTTGATTAATCTTCCAAAAACATTGTAAGAAGCTTTCTTCCAAGTTTTTTTCTTTTTAACAGTTTGAAAACCTTCCTTATCTACATCTACAACAGGAGTTTGATTCAAATCTACAGTGGTGGGGTTTGCATCAGGTAGAGGCACATCAGAGGTAGTAACAGGCTTGTCATTATTACTTATATTTTTAACAACAGCACCAGGGCCCCAAGATTTTAAAGTAGGGTACTTCACATAACAAGCATTTAGTTCATGCCCTAGTTTGCTACAATGACTGCAGAATTGAGGGTACACATCATACACAACATCAACAGAATGAAAAATACCACCAGCTTCAATCACAATATTGGTAGGAGGAGGTAATGCAGCATTAACCTCAACACATACTCTAGCCTTAGTGAGAACAGTTCTATTAGCTGTTGCTTGGTCCATGCGCAGGGGTTTTCCAATAAGTTTAGCAACTTCAAACAGAGCATCAACATGAAAAAGCATAATAGGCAATTTTAAAAGTGATCCGACATGGGACAAGGGGAATCAACCTCGGAGTGGCGGTCCACTTAGTAGCGACAAAGTAGCACCAGCAATAAATAAAGAACTTTTAAGCCACAGTCTAGTGAAGTCTTCTTCTAAAAACAAGTTGATCAAAAGATGTCTATTATCAAGCAGACTCAAGGAAAAACCTTTTTTCAAATTGAGTTTTTGAATTCGAGTTATCTCACTAATCCGAGTAGTTTTTCCCATAAACTTGCCAACTAAGGTAAGAGAATAGGGTTTAGCTAAAGTTAGTACCTCAGTTTCGGAGAATGAAATGGCAGGGTTACCTTTGACCATAAATTTTTGCTTGGCCGGAATGAGAGGAGTACCATTAGCCCTAGCTTCAAAGAAGGACAAAGGCGGATTCGTGCAGGATCTATGCTTCTTGTAGTCCACGGTTTGTTTGCTACCTCCACAAAGACCTCCTTGCATGAAGTTCTCCATTTTCACGGATTGCCTAGGTTATGCGAGTTAGGGTTTGAGTTCCCATTTTCCAGATCCAGTTTTCCCCATCACTAGGCGAAGAGATTACAACATTGTTGTTTCTGTCTTGATGTAGTAGGAGGTAGATTTGCTTGGCGGATCGAGAATTTCCATCTGAGGAAGAAGCAAGGGTATTATTATCGATCCAATGTAAGGGCTGAGTGAGTGAAGAGTTAGGGTGAACCAAAAGGGGGCGATGCAAATGAGTAGAGGAAGAAGGTATATCAGTGGCCATGAGGGCGGATTCTCAAGCAGCGTGTGGCTGCCGGAGAAGGAGGCTAGAATAGTAGATCTAGGGATTTTTCATTGGGAGAGAAAAACTAGAGAGTGGATTTTTTGATCAAGTAGAGTTGAATGCCTCCCTTTGTGGTGGTGGAATTATATCTGACTCCTTTAGTGTGTTGTTTAACTCTCAAGTAGAGTTATTTGTTTGTTCTTCATCCCTCTCCAAAGTGACTTGTTTATATCGCTCAAATAGAGTTGTTCGGTTGTTGTTTATGTAATTCCTTTTGTGTTATGTTTAACTCTCAAGTAGAGTTTTTCGTTCGTTATTTTATCACCCCTCAGGTGAGTTGTTTAAATCTCAGATTGTCTTCTCCGTTTGTAATTATCCCACTCCCTTATTGTGTTGTTTAAGTCTCGTTTAGAATTTTACATTTGTTTTTTATCCGAGTCCGTATGTGTGTGGTTTAACTCTCAAGTAGAGTTCTGCGTTTGTTATACTCTTACTCCTTCTATGCATTATTTAAATCTCGAATAGACTTCTTTGTTTGACATTATCCCACTCCTTTAGTGTGTTGTTTAACCCTCAAGTAGAGTTATTCGTTTGTTGTTCATACCTCTCCGAATTTTCTTGTTTTTATCTCTCAAGTAGAGTTGTACGTTTCGTTGTTTATTGCATTCCTTTTGTGTTTTGTTTAACTCTCAAGTAGAGTTTTTCGTTCCTTATTTTATCACCCCTCACGTGTGTAGTTTAAATCTCAGATTCACTTCTCCGTTTGTAATTATCCCACTCCTTTATTGTGTTGTTTAACTCTCGAGTAGAATTTTACATTTGTTGTTTATCCCACAACTTATGTGTGTGGTTTAACTCTCAAGTAGAGTTCTTCGTTTGTTATACTCTTACTCCTTCTATGCATTGTTTAAATCTCGAATAGACTTCTTCGTTTGACATTATGCCACTCGTTTAGTGTGTTGTTTAACTCTCAAGTAGAGTTATTCGTTTGTTGTTCATCCGTCTCCAAAGTGTGTTGTTTATATCGCTCAAATAGAGTTGTTCGTTTTGTTGTTTATTCCATTCCTTTTGTGTTTTGTTTAACTCTCAAGTAGAGTTTTTCGTTCCTTATTTTATCACCCCTCAGGTGTGTTGTTTAAATCTCAGATTGACTTCTCCGTTTGTAATTATCCAACTCCTTTATTGTGTTGTTTAACTCTCGAGTAGAATTTTACATTTGTTGTTTATCCCACAACTTATGTGTGTGGTTTAACTCTCAAGTATAGTTCTTCGTTTGTTATACTCTTACTCCTTCTATGCATTGTTTAAATCTCGAATAGACTTCTTCGTTTGGCATTATCCCATTCCTTTAGTCTGTTGTTTAACTCTCAAGTAGAGTTATTTGCTTGTTCTTCATCCCTCTCCAAAGTGACTTGTTTATATCGCTCAAATAGAGTTGTTTGGTTGTTGTTTATTGAATTCCTTTTGTGTTATATTAAATCTCAAGTAGAGTTTTTCGTTCGTTATTTTATCACCCCTCAGGTGTGTTGTTTAAATCTCAGATTGTCTTCTCCGTTTGTAATTATCCCACTCCCTTATTGTGTTGTATAACACTCGTTTAGAATTTTACATTTGTTGTTTATCCGAGTCTGTATGTGTGTGGTTTAACTCTCAAGTAGAGTTCTTCGTTTGTTATACTCTTACTCCGTCTATGCATTGTTTAAATCTCGAATAGACTTCTTTGTTTGACATTATCCCACTCCTTTAGTGTGTTGTTTAACTCTCAAGTAGTGTTATTCGTTTGTTGTTCATACCTCTCCAAATTGCCTTGTTTTTATCTCTCAAGTAGAGTTGTACGTTTCGTTGTTTATTCCATTCCTTTTGGGTTTTGTTTAACTCTCAAGTAGAGTTTTTCGTTCCTTATTTTATCACCCCTCAGGTATTTTATTGTGTTGTTTAACTCTCAAGTAGAATTTTACATTTGTTGTTTATCCCACACCTTATGTGTGTGGTTTAACACTCAAGTAGAGTTCTTTGTTTGTTATACTCTTACTCCTTTTGTGCATTGTTTAAATCTCGAATAGACTTCTTCGTTTGACATTATCCCACTCCCGTAGTGTGTTGTTTAACTCTCAAGTAGAGTTATTCGTTTGTTGTTCATCCCTCTCCAAAGTGTCTTTTTTATATCGCTCAACTAGAGTTGTTCGTTTGTTGTATATTCCATTCCTTTTTTGTTTTGTTTATCTCTCAAGTAGAGTTTTTCGTTCTTTATTTTATCACCCCACAGGTGTGTAGTTTAAATCTCAGATTGACTTCTCCGTTTGTAATTATCCACTCCTTTATTGTGTTGTTTAACTCTCGAGTAGAATTTTACATTTGTTGTTTATCCCACACCTTTTGTGTGTGGTTTAACACTCAAGTAGAGTTCTTCGTTGGTTATACTCTTCTTTATACATGCATTGTTTAAATCTCGAATAGACTTCTTCGTTTGACATTATGCCACTCGTTTAGTGTGTTGTTTAACTCTCAAGTAGAGTTATTCATTTGTTGTTCATCCGTCTCCAAAGTGTGTTGCTTATATCGCTCAAATAGAGTTGTTCGTTTTGTTGTTTATTCCAATCCTTTTGTGTTTTGTTTAACTCTCTAGTAGAGTTTTTCGTTCGTTATTTTATCACCCTCAGGTGTGTTCTTTAAATCTCAGATTTTCTTCTCCGTTTGTAATTATCCCATTCCTTTATTGTATTGTTTAACTCTCATGTAGAATTTTACATTTGTTGTTTATCCGAGTCCGTATGTGTGTGGTTCAACTCTCAAGTAGAGTTCTTCATTTGTTTTACTCTTACTCCTTCTATGCATTGTTTAAATCTCGAATAGACTTCTTTGTTTTACATTATCCCACTCCTTTAGTGTGTTGTTTAACTCTCAAGTAGAGTTATTCGTTTGTTGTCCATAATTCTCCAAATTGTCTTGTTTTTATATCTCAAGTAGAGTTGTACGTTTCGTTGTTTATTCCATTCCTTTTGGGATTTGTTTAACTCTCAAGTAGAGTTTTTCGTTCCTTATTTTATCACCCCTCAGGTGTTTTATTGTCTTGTTTAACTCTCGAGTAGAATATTACATTTGTTGTTTATCCCACACCTTATGTGTGTGGTTTAACACTCAAGTAGAGTTCTTTGTTTGTTATACTCTTACTCATACATGCATTGTTTAAATCTCGAATAGACTTCTTCGTTTGACATTATCCCACTCCCGTAGTGTGTTGTTTAACTCTCAAGTAGAGTTATTCGTTTATTGTTCATCCCTCTCCAAAGTGTCTTTTTTATATCGCTCAACTAGAGTTGTTCGTTTGTTGTATATTCCATTCCTTTTTAGTTTTGTTTAACTCTCAAGTAGAGTTTTTCGTTCTTTATTTTATCACCCCACAGGTGTGTAGTTTAAATCTCAGATTGACTTCTCTGTTTGTAATTATCCACTCCTTTATTGTGTTGTTTAACTCTCGAGTAGAATTTTACATTTGTTGTTTATCCCACACCTTATGTGTGTGGTTTAACACTCAAGTAGAGTTCTTCGTTTGTTATACTCTTACTGCTTCTGTGCATTGTTTAAATCTCGAATAGACTTCTTCGTTTGACATTATGCCACTCGTTTAGTGTGTTGTTTAACTCTCAAGTAGAGTTATTCATTTGTTGTTCATCCGTCTCCAAAGTGTGTTGCTTATATCGCTCAAATAGAGTTGTTCATTTTGTTGTTTATTCCATTCCTTTTGTGTTTTGTTTAACTCTCAAGTAGAGTTTTTCGTTCGTTATTTGATCACCCTCAGGTGTGTTCTTTAAATCTCAGATTTTCTTCTCCGTTTGTAATTATCCCATTCCTTTATTGTATTGTTTAACTCACATGTAGAATTTTACATTTGTTGTTTATCCGAGTCCGTATGTGTGTGGTTCAACTCTCAAGTAGAGTTCTTCATTTGTTTTATTCTTACTCCTATGCATTGTTTAAATCTCGAATAGACTTCTTTGTTTTACATTATCCCACTCCTTTAGTGTGTTGTTTAACTCTCAAGTAGAGTTATTCGTTTGTTGTCCATAATTCTCCAAATTGTCTTGTTTTTATCTCTCAAGTAGAGTTGTACGTTTCGTTGTTTATTCCATTCCTTTTGGGTTTTGTTTAACTCTCAAGTAGAGTTTTTCGTTCCTTATTTTATCACCCCTCAGGTGTTTTATTGTGTTGTTTAACTCTCGAGTAGAATTTTACATTTGTTGTTTATCCCACACCTTTTGTTTGTGGTTTAACACTCAAGTAGAGTTCTTTGTTTGTTATACTCTTACTCCTTCTGTGCATTGTTTAAATCTCGAATAGATTTCTTCGTTTGACATTATCCCACTCCCGTAGTGTGTTGTTCAACTCTCAAGTAGAGTTCTTCATTTGTTTTACTCTTACTCCTTCTATGCATTGTTTAAATCTCGAATAGACTTCTTTGTTTTACATTATCCCACTCCTTTAGTGTGTTGTTTAACTCTCAAGTAGAGTTATTCGTTTGTTGTCCATAATTCTCCAAATTGTCTTGTTTTTATATCTCAAGTAGAGTTGTACGTTTCGTTGTTTATTCCATTCCTTTTGGGTTTTGTTTAACTCTCAAGTAGAGTTTTTCGTTCCTTATTTTATCACCCCTCAGGTGTTTTATTGTGTTGTTTAACTCTCGAGTAGAATATTACATTTGTTGTTTATCCCACACCTTATGTGTGTGGTTTAACACTCAAGTAGAGTTCTTTGTTTGTTATACTCTTACTCCTTCTGTGCATTGTTTAAATCTCGAATAGACTTCTTCGTTTGACATTATCCCACTCCCGTAGTGTGTTGTTTAACTCTCAAGTAGAGTTATTCGTTTATTGTTCATCCCTCTCCAAAGTGTCTTTTTTATATCGCTGAACTAGAGTTGTTCGTTTGTTGTATATTCCATTCCTTTTTAGTTTTGTTTAACTCTCAAGTAGAGTTTTTCGTTCTTTATTTTATCACCCAACAGGTGTGTAGTTTAAATCTCAGATTGACTTCTCTGTTTGTAATTATCCACTCCTTTATTGTGTTGTTTAACTCTCGAGTAGAATTTTACATTTGTTGTTTATCCCACACCTTATGTGTGTGGTTTAACACTCAAGTAGAGTTCTTTGTTTGTTATACTCTTACTCCTTCTGTGCATTGTTTAAATCTCGAATAGACTTCTTCATTTGACATTATCCCACTCCCGTAGTGTGTTGTTTAACTCTCAAGTAGAGTTATTCGTTTATTGTTCATCCCTCTCCAAAGTGTCTTTTTTATATCGCTCAAATAGAGTTGTTCGTTTTGTTGTTTATTCCATTCCTTTTGTGTTTTGTTTAACTCTCAAGTAGAGTTTTTCGTTCGTTATTTGATCACCCTCAGGTGTGTTCTTTAAATCTCAGATTTTCTTCTCCGTTTGTAATTATCCCATTCCTTTATTGTATTGTTTAACTCTCATGTAGAATTTTACATTTGTTGTTTATCCGAATCCCCATGTGTGTGGTTCAACTCTCAAGTAGAGTTCTTCATTTGTTTTACACTTACTCCTTCTATGCATTGTTTAAATCTCGAATAGACTTCTTTGTTTTACATTATCCCACTCCTTTAGTGTGTTGTTTAACTCTCAAGTAGAGTTATTCGTTTGTTGTCCATAATTCTCCAAATTGTCTTGTTTTTATATCTCAAGTAGAGTTGTACGTTTCGTTGTTTATTCCATTCCTTTTGGGTTTTGTTTAACTCTCAAGTAGAGTTTTTCGTTCCTTATTTTATCACCCCTCAGGTGTTTTATTGTGTTGTTTAACTCTCGAGTAGAATATTACATTTGTTGTTTATCCCACACCTTATGTGTGTGGTTTAACACTCAAGTAGAGTTCTTTGTTTGTTATATTCTTACTCCTTCTGTGCATTGTTTAAATCTCGAATAGACTTCTTCGTTTGACATTATCCCACTCCCGTAGTGTGTTGTTTAACTCTCAAGTAGAGTTATTCGTTTGTTGTTCATCCCTCTCCAAAGTGTCTTTTTTATATCGCTCAACTAGAGTTGTTCGTTTGTTGTATATTCCATTCCTTTTTAGTTTTGTTTAACTCTCAAGTAGAGTTTTTCGTTCTTTATTTTATCACCCCACAGGTGTGTAGTTTAAATCTCAGATTGACTTCTCCGTTTGTAATTATCCACTCCTTTATTGTGTTGTTTAACTCTCGAGTAGAATTTTACATTTGTTGTTTATCCCACACCTTATGTGTGTGGTTTAACACTCAAGTAGAGTTCTTCGTTGGTTATACTCTTACTGCTTCTGTGCATTGTTTAAATCTCGAATAGACTTCTTCGTTTGACATTATGCCACTCGTTTAGTGTGTTGTTTAACTCTCAAGTAGAGTTATTCATTTGTTGTTCATCCGTCTCCAAAGTGTGTTGCTTATATCGCTCAAATAGAGTTGTTCGTTTTGTTGTTTATTCCATTCCTTTTGTGTTTTGTTTAACTCTGAAGTAGAGTTTTTCGTTCGTTATTTGATCACCCTCAGGTGTGTTCTTTAAATCTCAGATTTTCTTCTCCGTTTGTAATTATCCCATTCCTTTATTGTATTGTTTAACTCTCATGTAGAATTTTACATTTGTTGTTTATCCGAGTCCGTATGTGTGTGGTTCAACTCTCAAGTAGAGTTCTTCATTTGTTTTACTCTTACTCCTATGCATTGTTTAAATCTCGAATAGACTTCTTTGTTTTACATTATCCCACTCCTTTAGTGTGTTGTTTAACTCTCAAGTAGAGTTATTCGTTTGTTGTCCATAATTCTCCAAATTGTCTTGTTGTTATCTCTCAAGTAGAGTTGTACGTTTCGTTGTTTATTCCATTCCTTTTGGTTTTGTTTAACTCTCAAGTAGAGTTTTTCGTTCCTATTTTATCACCCCTCAGGTGTTTTATTGTGTTGTTTAACTCTCGAGTAGAATTTTACATTTGTTGTTTATCCCACACCTTATGTGTGTGGTTTAACACTCAAGTAGAGTTCTTTGTTTGTTATACTCTTACTCCTTCTGTGCATTGTTTAAATCTCGAATAGATTTCTTCGTTTGACATTATCCCACTCCCGTAGTGTGTTGTTTAACTCTCAAGTAGAGTTATTCGTTTGTTCATCCCTCTCCAAAGTGTCTTTTTATATCGCTCACTAGAGTTGTTAGTTTGTTGTATATTCCATTCCTTTTTGTTTTGTTTAACTCTCAAGTAGAGTTTTTCGTTCGTTATTTTATCACCCCACAGGTGTGTAGTTTAAATCTCAGATTGACTTCTCTGTTTATAATTATCCACTCCTTTATTGTGTTGTTTAACTCTCATGTAGAATTTTACATTTGTTGTTTATCCGAGTCCGTATGTGTGTGGTTCAACTCTCAACTAGAGTTCTTCATTTGTTTTACTCTTACTCCTTCTATGCATTGTTTAAATCTCGAATAGACTTCTTTGTTTGACATTATCCCACTCCTTTAGTGTGTTGTTTAACTCTCAAGTAGAGTTATTCGTTTGTTGTTCATACCTCTCCAAATTGTCTTGTTTTTATCTCTCAAGTAGAGTTGTACGTTTCGTTGTTTATTCCATTCCTTTTGGGTTTTCTTGAACTCTCAAGTAGAGTTTTTCTTTCCTTATTTTATCACCCCTCAGGTGTTTTATTGTGTTGTTTAACTCTCAATTAGAATTTTACATTTGTTGTTTATCCCACACCTTATGTGTGTGGTTTAACACTCAAGTAGAGTTCTTTGTTTGTTATACTCTTACTCCTTCTGTGCATTGTTTAAATCTCGAATAGACTTCTTCGTTTGACATTATCCAACTCCCGTAGTGTGTTGTTTAACTCTCAAGTAGAGTTATTCGTTTCATCCCTCTCCAAAGTGTCTTTTTTATATCGCTCAACTAGAGTTGTTCGTTTGTTGTATATTCCATTCCTTTTTTGTTTTGTTTAACTCTCAAGTAGAGTTTTTTCGTTCGTTATTTTATCACCCCACAGGTGTATAGTTTAAATCTCAGATTCACTTCTCCGTTTGTAATTATCCACTCCTTTATTGTGTTGTTTAACTCTCGAGTAGAATTTTACATTTGTTGTTTATCCCACACCATATGTGTGTGGTTTAACACTCAAGTAGAGTTCTTCGTTGGTTATAGTCTTACTGCTTCAGTGCATTGTTTAATTCTCGTATATACTTCTTCGTTTGACATTATGCCACTCGTTTAGTGTGTTGTTTAACTCTCAAGTAGAGTTATTCATTTGTTGTTCATCCGTCTCCAAAGTGTGTTGCTTATATCGCTCAAATAGAGTTGTTCGTTTTGTTGTTTATTCCATTCCTTTTGTGTTTTGTTTAACTCTCAAGTAGAGTTTTTCGTTCGTTATTTGATCACCCTCAGGTGTGTTCTTTAAATCTCAGATTTTCTTCTCCGTTTGTAATTATCCCATTCCTTTATTGTATTGTTTAACTCTCATGTAGAATTTTACATTTGTTGTTTATCCGAATCCCCATGTGTGTGGTTCAACTCTCAAGTAGAGTTCTTCATTTGTTTTACACTTACTCCTTCTATGCATTGTTTAAATCTCGAATAGACTTCTTTGTTTTACATTATCCCACTCCTTTAGTGTGTTGTTTAACTCTCAAGTAGAGTTATTCGTTTGTTGTCCATAATTCTCCAAATTGTCTTGTTTTTATATCTCAAGTAGAGTTGTACGTTTCGTTGTTTATTCCATTCCTTTTGGGTTTTGTTTAACTCTCAAGTAGAGTTTTTCGTTCCTTATTTTATCACCCCTCAGGTGTTTTATTGTGTTGTTTAACTCTCGAGTAGAATATTACATTTGTTGTTTATCCCACACCTTATGTGTGTGGTTTAACACTCAAGTAGAGTTCTTTGTTTGTTATACTCTTACTCCTTCTGTGCATTGTTTAAATCTCGAATAGACTTCTTCGTTTGACATTATCCCACTCCCGTAGTGTGTTGTTTAACTCTCAAGTAGAGTTATTCGTTTGTTGTTCATCCCTCTCCAAAGTGTCTTTTTTATATCGCTCAACTAGAGTTGTTCGTTTGTTGTATATTCCATTCCTTTTTTGTTTTGTTTAACTCTCAAGTAGAGTTTTTCGTTCTTTATTTTATCACCCCACAGGTGTGTAGTTTAAATCTCAGATTGACTTCTCCGTTTGTAATTATCCACTCCTTTATTGTGTTGTTTAACTCTCGAGTAGAATTTTACATTTGTTGTTTATCCCACACCTTATGTGTGTGGTTTAACACTCAAGTAGAGTTCTTCGTTGGTTATACTCTTACTGCTTCTGTGCATTGTTTAAATCTCGAATAGACTTCTTCGTTTGACATTATGCCACTCGTTTAGTGTGTTGTTTAACTCTCAAGTAGAGTTATTCATTTGTTGTTCATCCGTCTCCAAAGTGTGTTGCTTATATCGCTCAAATAGAGTTGTTCGTTTTGTTGTTTATTCCATTCCTTTTGTGTTTTGTTTAACTCTGAAGTAGAGTTTTTCGTTCGTTATTTGATCACCCTCAGGTGTGTTCTTTAAATCTCAGATTTTCTTCTCCGTTTGTAATTATCCCATTCCTTTATTGTATTGTTTAACTCACATGTAGAATTTTACATTTGTTGTTTATCCGAGTCCGTATGTGTGTGGTTCAACTCTCAAGTAGAGTTCTTCATTTGTTTTACTCTTACTCCTATGCATTGTTTAAATCTCGAATAGACTTCTTTGTTTTACATTATCCCACTCCTTTAGTGTGTTGTTTAACTCTCAAGTAGAGTTATTCGTTTGTTGTCCATAATTCTCCAAATTGTCTTGTTGTTATCTCTCAAGTAGAGTTGTACGTTTCGTTGTTTATTCCATTCCTTTTGGGTTTTGTTTAACTCTCAAGTAGAGTTTTTCGTTCCTTATTTTATCACCCCTCAGGTGTTTTATTGTGTTGTTTAACTCTCGAGTAGAATTTTACATTTGTTGTTTATCCCACACCTTATGTGTGTGGTTTAACACTCAAGTAGAGTTCTTTGTTTGTTATACTCTTACTCCTTCTGTGCATTGTTTAAATCTCGAATAGATTTCTTCGTTTGACATTATCCCACTCCCGTAGTGTGTTGTTTAACTCTCAAGTAGAGTTATTCGTTTGTTGTTCATCCCTCTCCAAAGTGTCTTTTTTATATCGCTCAACTAGAGTTGTTCGTTTGTTGTATATTCCATTCCTTTTTTGTTTTGTTTAACTCTCAAGTAGAGTTTTTCGTTCGTTATTTTATCACCCCACAGGTGTGTAGTTTAAATCTCAGATTGACTTCTCTGTTTATAATTATCCACTCCTTTATTGTGTTGTTTAACTCTCATGTAGAATTTTACATTTGTTGTTTATCCGAGTCCGTATGTGTGTGGTTCAACTCTCAACTAGAGTTCTTCATTTGTTTTACTCTTACTCCTTCTATGCATTGTTTAAATCTCGAATAGACTTCTTTGTTTGACATTATCCCACTCCTTTAGTGTGTTGTTTAACTCTCAAGTAGAGTTATTCGTTTGTTGTTCATACCTCTCCAAATTGTCTTGTTTTTATCTCTCAAGTAGAGTTGTACGTTTCGTTGTTTATTCCATTCCTTTTGGGTTTTCTTGAACTCTCAAGTAGAGTTTTTCTTTCCTTATTTTATCACCCCTCAGGTGTTTTATTGTGTTGTTTAACTCTCAATTAGAATTTTACATTTGTTGTTTATCCCACACCTTATGTGTGTGGTTTAACACTCAAGTAGAGTTCTTTGTTTGTTATACTCTTACTCCTTCTGTGCATTGTTTAAATCTCGAATAGACTTCTTCGTTTGACATTATCCAACTCCCGTAGTGTGTTGTTTAACTCTCAAGTAGAGTTATTCGTTTCATCCCTCTCCAAAGTGTCTTTTTTATATCGCTCAACTAGAGTTGTTCGTTTGTTGTATATTCCATTCCTTTTTTGTTTTGTTTAACTCTCAAGTAGAGTTTTTCGTTTGTTATTTTATCACCCCACAGGTGTGTAGTTTAAATCTCAGATTGACTTCTCCGTTTGTAATTATCCACTCCTTTATTGTGTTGTTTAACTCTCGAGTAGAATTTTACATTTGTTGTTTATCCCACACCATATGTGTGTGGTTTAACACTCAAGTAGAGTTCTTCGTTGGTTATAGTCTTACTGCTTCAGTGCATTGTTTAATTCTCGTATATACTTCTTCGTTTGACATTATGCCACTCGTTTAGTGTGTTGTTTAACTCTCAAGTAGAGTTATTCATTTGTTGTTCATCCGTCTCCAAAGTGTGTTGCTTATATCGCTCAAATAGAGTTGTTCGTTTTGTTGTTTATTCCATTCCTTTTGTGTTTTGTTTAACTCTCAAGTAGAGTTTTTCGTTCGTTATTTTATCACCCTCAGGTGTGTTCTTTAAATCTCAGATTTTCTTCTCCGTTTGTAATTATCCCATTCCTTTATTGTATTGTTTAACTCTCATGTAGAATTTTACATTTGTTGTTTATCCGAGTCCGTATGTGTGTGGTTCAACTCTCAAGTAGAGTTCTTCATTTGTTTTACTCTTACTCCTTCTATGCATTGTTTAAATCTCGAATAGACTTCTTTGTTTTACATTATCCCACTCCTTTAGTGTGTTGTTTAACTCTCAAGTAGAGTTATTCGTTTGTTGTCCATAATTCTCCAAATTGTCTTGTTTTTATCTCTCAAGTAGAGTTGTACGTTTCGTTGTTTATTCCATTCCTTTTGGGTTTTGTTTAACTCTCAAGTAGAGTTTTTCGTTCCTTATTTTATCACCCCTCAGGTGTTTTATTGTGTTGTTTAACTCTCGAGTAGAATTTTACATTTGTTGTTTATCCCACACCTTATGTGTGTGGTTTAACATTCAAGTAGAGTTCTTTGTTTGTTATACTCTTACTCCTTCTGTGCATTGTTTAAATCTCGAATAGACTTCTTCGTTTGACATTATCCCAATCCCGTAGTGTGTTGTTTAACTCTCAAGTAGAGTTATTCGTTTGTTGTTCATCCCTCTCCAAAGTGTCTTTTTTATATCGCTCAACTAGAGTTGTTCGTTTGTTGTATATTCCATTCCTTTTTTTGTTTTGTTTAACTCTCAAGTAGAGTTTTTCGTTCGTTATTTTATCACCCCATAGGTGTGTAGTTTAAATCTCAGATTGACTTCTCCGTTTATAATTATCCACTCCTTTATTGTGTTGTTTAACTCTCATGTAGAATTTTACATTTGTTGTTTATCCGAGTCCGTATGTGTGTGGTTCAACTCTCAAGTAGAGTTCTTCATTTGTTTTACTCTTACTCCTTCTATGCATTGTTTAAATCTCGAATAGACTTCTTTGTTTTACATTATCCCACTCCTTTAGTGTGTTGTTTAACTCTCAAGTAGAGTTATTCGTTTGTTGTCCATAATTCTCCAAATTGTCTTGTTTTTATCTCTCAAGTAGAGTTGTTCGTTTTGTTTTTTATTCCATTCCTGTTGTGTTTTGTTTAACTCTCAAGTAGAGTTTTTCGTTCCTTATTTTATCACCCCTCAGGTGTGTAGTATAAATCTCAGATTGACTTCTCCGTTTGTAATTATCCCACTCCTTTATTGTGTTGTTTAACTCTCGAGTAGAATTTTACATTTGTTGTTTATCCCACTCCTTATGTGTGTGGTTTAACTCTCAAGTAGAGTTCTTCGTTTGTTATAATCTTACTCCTTCTATGCATTGTTTAGATCTCGAATAGACTTCTTCGTTTTACATTATCCCATTCCTTTAGTGTGTTGTTTAACTCTCAAGTAGAGTTATTCGTTTGTTCTTCATACCTCTCCAAAGTGACTTGTTTATATAGCTCAAATAGAGTTGTTCGGTTGTTGTTTATTGAATTCCTTTTGTGTTATGTTTAACTCTCAAGTAGAGTTTTTCGTTCGTTATTTTATCACCCCTCAGGTGTGTTGTTTAAATCTCAGATTGTCTTCTCCGTTTGTAATTATCCCACTCCTTTATTGTGTTGTTTAACTCTCGTTTACAATTTTACATTTGTTGTTTATCCGAGTCCGTATGTGTGTGGTTTAACACTCACGTAGAGTTCTCCGTTGCTTATACTCTTATTGCTTATGTGCATTGTTTAAATCTCGAATAGACTTCTTCGTTTGACATTATGCAACTCGTTTAGTGTGTTGTTTAACTCTCAAGTAGAGTTATTCATTTGTTGTCATCCGTCTCCAAAGTGTGTTGCTTATATCGCTCAAATTGAGTTGTTCGTTTTGTTGTTTATTCCATTCCTTTCGTGTTTTGTTTAACTCTCAAGTAGAGTTTTTTGTTCGTTATTTTATCACCCTCAGGTGTGTTCTTTAAATCTCAGATTTTCTTCTCCGTTTGTAATTATCCCATTCCTTTATTGTATTGTTTAACTCTCATGCAGAATTTTACATTTGTTGTTTATCCGAGTCCGTATGTGTGTGGTTCAACTCTCAAGTAGAGTTCTTCATTTGTTTTACTCTTACTCCTTCTATGCATTGTTTAAATTTCGAATAGACTTCTTTGTTTTACATTATCCCACTCCTTTAGTGTGTTGTTTAACTCTCAAGTAGAGTTATTCGTTTGTTGTCCATAATTCTCCAAATTGTCTTGTTTTTATCTCTCAAGTAGAGTTTTTCGTTCCTTATTTTATCACCCCTCAGGTGTGTAGTTTAAATCTCTGATTGACTTCTCCGTTTGTAATTATCCCACTCCTTATGTGTGTGGTTTAACTCTCAAGTAGAGTTCTACGTTTGTTATAATCTTACTCCTTCTATGCATTGTTTAAATCTCGAATAGACTTCTTCGTTTGACATTATCCCATTCCTTTAGTGTGTTGTTTAACTCTCAAGTAGAGTTATTCGTTTGTTCTTCATAACTCTCCACAGTGACTTGTTCATATCGCTCAAATAGAGTTGTTCGGTTGTTGTTTATTGAATTCCTTTTGTGTTATGTTTAACTCTCAAGTAGAGTTTTTCGTTCGTTATTTTATCACCCCTGAGGTGTGTTGTTTAAATCTCAGATTGTCTTCTCCGTTTGTAATTATCCCACTCCCTTATTGTGTTGTTTAACTCTCGTTTAGAATTTTACATTTGTTGTTTATCCGAGTCCGTATGTGTGTGGTTTAACTCTCAAGTAGAGTTCTTCGTTTGTTATACTCTTACTCCTTCTATGCATTGTTTAAATCTCGAATAGACTTCTTTGTTTGATATTATCCCACTCCTTTAGTGTGTTGTTTAACTCTCAAGTAGAGTTATTCGTTTGTTGTTCATACCTCTCCAAATTGTCTTGTTTTTATCTCTCAAGTAGAGTTGTACGTTTCGTTGTTTATTCCATTCCTTTTGGGTTTTGTTTAACTCTCAAGTAGAGTTTTTCGTTCCTTATTTTATCACCCCTCAGGTGTTTTATTGTGTTGTTTAACTCTCAAGTAGAATTTTACATTTGTTGTTTATCCCACACCTTATGTGTGTGGTTTAACACTCAAGTAGAGTTCTTCGTTGGTTATACTCTTACTGCTTCTGTGCATTGTTTAAATCTCGAATAGACTTCTTCGTTTGACATTATGCCACTCGTTTAGTGTGTTGTTTAACTCTCAAGTAGAGTTATTCATTTGTTGTCATCCGTCTCCAAAGTGTGTTGCTTATATCGCTCAAATTGAGTTGTTCGTTTTGTTGTTTATTCCATTCCTTTTGTGTTTTGTTTAACTCTCAAGTAGAGTTTTTTGTTCGTTATTTTATCACCCTCAGGTGTGTTCTTTAAATCTCAGATTTTCTTCTCCGTTTGTAATTATCCCATTCCTTTATTGTATTGTTTAACTCTCATGCAGAATTTTACATTTGTTGTTTATCCGAGTCCGTATGTGTGTGGTTCAACTCTCAAGTAGAGTTCTTCATTTGTTTTACTCTTACTCCTTCTATGCATTGTTTAAATTTCGAATAGACTTCTTTGTTTTACATTATCCCACTCCTTTAGTGTGTTGTTTAACTCTCAAGTAGAGTTATTCGTTTGTTGTCCATAATTCTCCAAATTGTCTTGTTTTTATCTCTCAAGTAGAGTTTTTCGTTCCTTATTTTATCACCCCTCAGGTGTGTAGTTTAAATCTCTGATTGACTTCTCCGTTTGTAATTATCTCACTCCTTTATTGTGTTGTTTAACTCTCGAGTAGAATTTTACATTTGTTGTTTATCCCACTCCTTATGTGTGTGGTTTAACTCTCAAGTAGAGTTCTTCGTTTGTTATAATCTTACTCCTTCTATGCATTGTTTAGATCTCGAATAGACTTCTTCGTTTTACATTATCCCATTCCTTTAGTGTGTTGTTTAACTCTCAAGTAGAGTTATTCGTTTGTTCTTCATACCTCTCCAAAGTGACTTGTTTATATAGCTCAAATAGAGTTGTTCGGTTGTTGTTTATTGAATTCCTTATGTGTTATGTTTAACTCTCAAGTAGAGTTTTTCGTTCGTTATTTTATCACCCCTCAGGTGTGTTGTTTAAATCTCTGATTATCTTCTCAGTTTGTAATTATCCCACTCCTTATTGTGTTGTTTAACTCTCGTACAATTTTACATTTGTTGTTTATCCGAGTCCGTATGTGTGTGGTTAAACACTCACGTAGAGTTCTGCCTTGCTTATACTCTTAATCCTTCTGTGCATTGTTTAAATCTCGAATAGACTTCTTCGTTTGACATTATGCCACTCGTTTAGTGTGTTGTTTAACTCTCAAGTAGAGTTATTCATTTGTTGTCATCCGTCTCCAAAGTGTGTTGCTTATATCGCTCAAATTGAGTTGTTCGTTTTGTTGTTTATTCCATTCCTTTCGTGTTTTGTTTAACTCTCAAGTAGAGTTTTTTGTTCGTTATTTTATCACCCTCAGGTGTGTTCTTTAAATCTCAGATTTTCTTCTCCGTTTGTAATTATCCCATTCCTTTATTGTATTGTTTAACTCTCATGCAGAATTTTACATTTGTTGTTTATCCGAGTCCGTATGTGTGTGGTTCAACTCTCAAGTAGAGTTCTTCATTTGTTTTACTCTTACTCCTTCTATGCATTGTTTAAATTTCGAATAGACTTCTTTGTTTTACATTATCCCACTCCTTTAGTGTGTTGTTTAACTCTCAAGTAGAGTTATTCGTTTGTTGTCCATAATTCTCCAAATTGTCTTGTTTTTATCTCTCAAGTAGAGTTTTTCGTTCCTTATTTTATCACCCCTCAGGTGTGTAGTTTAAATCTCTGATTGACTTCTCCGTTTGTAATTATCCCACTCCTTTATTGTGTTGTTTAACTCTCGAGTAGAATTTTACATTTGTTGTTTATCCCACTCCTTATGTGTGTGGTTTAACTCTCAAGTAGAGTTCTTCGTTTGTTATAATCTTACTCCTTCTATGCATTGTTTAGATCTCGAATAGACTTCTTCGTTTTACATTATCCCATTCCTTTAGTGTGTTGTTTAACTCTCAAGTAGAGTTATTCGTTTGTTCTTCATACCTCTCCAAAGTGACTTGTTTATATAGCTCAAATAGAGTTGTTCGGTTGTTGTTTATTGAATTCCTTATGTGTTATGTTTAACTCTCAAGTAGAGTTTTTCGTTCGTTATTTTATCACCCCTCAGGTGTGTTGTTTAAATCTCAGATTGTCTTCTCCGTTTGTAATTATCCCACTCCCTTATTGTGTTGTTTAACTCTCGTTTACAATTTTACATTTGTTGTTTATCCGAGTCCGTATGTGTGTGGTTTAACACTCACGTAGAGTTCTCCGTTGCTTATACTCTTATTGCTTATGTGCATTGTTTAAATCTCGAAAAGACTTCTTCGTTTGACATTATGCCACTCGTTTAGTGTGTTGTTTAACTCTCAAGTAGAGTTATTCATTTGTTGTCATCCGTCTCCAAAGTGTGTTGCTTATATCGCTCAAATTGAGTTGTTCGTTTTGTTGTTTATTCCATTCCTTTCGTGTTTTGTTTAACTCTCAAGTAGAGTTTTTTGTTCGTTATTTTATCACCCTCAGGTGTGTTCTTTAAATCTCAGATTTTCTTTTCCGTTTGTAATTATCCCATTCCTTTATTGTATTGTTTAACTCTCATGCAGAATTTTACATTTGTTGTTTATCCGAGTCCGTATGTGTGTGGTTCAACTCTCAAGTAGAGTTCTTCATTTGTTTTACTCTTACTCCTTCTATGCATTGTTTAAATTTCGAATAGACTTCTTTGTTTTACATTATCCCACTCCTTTAGTGTGTTGTTTAACTCTCAAGTAGAGTTATTCGTTTGTTGTCCATAATTCTCCAAATTGTCTTGTTTTTATCTCTCAAGTAGAGTTTTTCGTTCCTTATTTTATCACCCCTCAGGTGTGTAGTTTAAATCTCTGATTGACTTCTCCGTTTGTAATTATCCCACTCCTTTATTGTGTTGTTTAACTCTCGAGTAGAATTTTACATTTGTTGTTTATCCCACTCCTTATGTGTGTGGTTTAACTCTCAAGTAGAGTTCTTCGTTTGTTATAATCTTACTCCTTCTATGCATTGTTTAAATCTCGAATAGACTTCTTCGTTTGACATTATCCCATTCCTTTAGTGTGTTGTTTAACTCTCAAGTAGAGTTATTCGTTTGTTCTTCATACCTCTCCAAAGTGACTTGTTTATATAGCTCAAATAGAGTTGTTCGGTTGTTGTTTATTGAATTCCTTATGTGTTATGTTTAACTCTCAAGTAGAGTTTTTCGTTCGTTATTTTATCACCCCTCAGGTGTGTTGTTTAAATCTCAGATTGTCTTCTCCGTTTGTAATTATCCCACTCCCTTATTGTGTTGTTTAACTCTCGTTTACAATTTTACATTTGTTGTTTATCCGAGTCCGTATGTGTGTGGTTTAACACTCAAGTAGAGTTCTCCGTTGCTTATACTCTTACTGCTTATGTGCATTGTTTAAATCTCGAATAGACTTCTTCGTTTGACATTATGCCACTCGTTTAGTGTGTTGTTCAACTCTCAAGTAGAGTTATTCGTTTCTTGTTCATCCGTCTCCAAATTGTCTTGTTTTTATCACACAAGTAGAGTTGTTCGTTTCGTTCTTTATTCCATTCCTTTTGTGTTTTGTTTAACTCCCAAGTAGAGTTTTTCGTTCCTTATTTTATCACCCCTCAGGTGTGTAGTTTAAATCTCTGATTGACTTCTCCGTTTGTAATTATCCCACTCCTTTATTGTGTTGTTTAACTCTCGAGTAGAATTTTACATTTGTTGTTTATCCCACACCTTATGTGTGTGGTTTAACTCTCAAGTATAGTTCTTCGTTTGTTATACTCTTACTCCTTCTATGCATTGTTTAAATCTCGAATAGACTTCTTGGTTTGACATTATCCCACTCCTTTAGTGTGTTGTTTAATTCTAAAGTTGAGTTATTCGTTTGTTGTCCATAACTCTCCAAATTGTCTTGTTTTTATCTCTCAAGTAGAGTTATTCGTTTTGTTGTTTATTCCATTCCTTTTGTGTTTTGTTTAACTCTCAAGTACAGTTTTTCGTTCCTTATTTTATCACACCTCAGGTCTGTAGTTTAAATCTCAGATTGACTTCTCCGTTTGTAATTATCCCACTCCTTTATTGTGTTGTTTAACTCTCGATTAGAATTTTACATTTGTTGTTTATCCCACACCTAATCTGTGTGGTTTAACACTCAAATAGAGTTTTTTGTTTGTTATACTCTTACTGCTTCTGTGCATTGTTAAAATCTCGAATAGACTTCTTCGTTTGACATTATCCCACTCCTTTAGTGTGTTGTTTAAATCTCAAGTAGAGTTATTCGTTTTGTTGTTTATTCCATTCCTTTTGTGTTTTGTTTAAGTCTCAAGTAGAGTTTTTCGTTCCTTATTTTATCACCCGTCAGGTGTGTAGTTTAAATCTCAGATTGACTTCTCCGTTTGTAATTATCCCACTCCTTTATTGTGTTGTTTAACTCTCGATTAGAATTTTGCATTTGTTGTTCATCCCACACCTTATCTGTGTGGTTTAACACTCAAGTAGAGTTTTTCGTTTGTTATACTCTTACTGCTTCTGTGCATTGTTAAAATCTCGAATAGACTTCTTCGTTTTACATTATCCCACTCCCGTAGTGTGTTGTTTAACTCTCAAGTAGAGTTATTCGTTTGTTGTTCATCCCTCTCCAAAGTGTCTTTTTTATATCGCTCAACTAGAGTTGTTCGTTTGTTGTATATTCCATTCCTTTTTTGTTTTGTTTATCTCTCAAGTAGAGTTTTTCGTTCTTTATTTTATCACCCCACAGGTGTGTAGTTTAAATCTCAGATTGACTTCTCCGTTTGTAATTATCCACTCCTTTATTGTGTGGTTTAACTCTCGAGTATAATTTTACATTTGTTGTTTATCCCACACCTTATGTGTGTGGTTTAACACTCAAGTAGAGTTCTTCGTTGGTTATACTCTTCATACATGCATTGTTTAAATCTCGAATAGACTTCTTCGTTTGACATTATGCCACTCGTTTAGTGTGTTGTTTAACTCTCAAGTAGAGTTATTCATTTGTTGTTCATCCGTCTCCAAAGTGTGTTGCTTATATCGCTCAAATAGAGTTGTTCGTTTTGTTGTTTATTCCATTCCTTTTGTGTTTTGTTTAACTCTCAAGGTAGAGTTTTTCGTTCGTTATTTTATCACCCTCAGGTGTGTTCTTTAAATCTCAGATTTTCTTCTCCGTTTGTGATTATCCCATTCCTTTATTGTATTGTTTAACTCTCATGTAGAATTTTACATTTGGTGTTTATCCGAGTCCGTATGTGTGTGGTTCAACTCTCAAGTAGAGTTCTTCATTTGTTTTACTCTTACTCCTTCTATGCATTGTTTAAATCTCGAATAGACTTCTTTGTTTTACATTATCCCACTCCTTTAGTGTGTTGTTTAACTCTCAAGTAGAGTTATTCGTTTGTTGTCCATAATTCTCCAAATTGTCTTGTTTTTATATCTCAAGTAGAGTTGTACGTTTCGTTGTTTATTCCATTCCTTTTGGGTTTTGTTTAACTCTCAAGTAGAGTTTTTCGTTCCTTATTTTATCACCCCTCAGGTGTTTTATTGTGTTGTTTAACTCTCGAGTAGAATATTACATTTGTTGTTTATCCCACACCTTATGTGTGTGGTTTAACACTCAAGTAGAGTTCTTTGTTTGTTATACTCTTACTCCTTCTGTGCATTGTTTAAATCTCGAATAGACTTCTTCGTTTGACATTATCCCACTCCCGTAGTGTGTTGTTTAACTCTCAAGTAGAGTTATTCGTTTGTTGTTCATCCCTCTCCAAAGTGTCTTTTTTATATCGCTCAACTAGAGTTGTTCGTTTGTTGTATATTCCATTCCTTTTTTGTTTTGTTTAACTCTCAAGTAGAGTTTTTCGTTCTTTATTTTATCACCCCACAGGTGTGTAGTTTAAATCTCAGATTGACTTCTCCGTTTGTAATTATCCACTCCTTTATTGTGTTGTTTAACTCTCGAGTAGAATTTTACATTTGTTGTTTATCCCACACCTTATGTGTGTGGTTTAAGACTCAAGTAGAGTCCTTCGTTGGTTATACTCTTACTGCTTCTGTGCATTGTTTAAATCTCGAATAGACTTCTTCGTTTGACATTATGCCACTCGTTTAGTGTGTTGTTTAACTCTCAAGTAGAGTTATTCATTTGTTGTTATCCGTCTCCAAAGTGTGTTGCTTATATCGCTCAAATTGAGTTGTTCGTTTTGTTGTTTATTCCATTCCTTTTGTGTTTTGTTTAACTCTCAAGTAGAGTTTTTTGTTCGTTATTTTATCACCCTCAGGTGTGTTCTTTAAACTCAGATTTTCTTCTCCGTTTGTAATTATCCCATTCCTTTATTGTATTGTTTAACTCTCATGTAGAATTTTACATTTGTTGTTTATCCGAGTCCGTATGTGTGTGGTTTAACACTCACGTAGAGTTCTCCGTTGCTTATACTCTTATTGCTTATGTGCATTGTTTAAATCTCGAATAGACTTCTTCGTTTGACATTATGCCACTCGTTTAGTGTGTTGTTCAACTCTCAAGTAGAGTTATTCGTTTGTTGTTCATCCGTCTCCAAATTGTCTTGTTTTTATCACACAAGTAGAGTTGTTCGTTTTGTTGTTTATTCCATTCCTTTTGTGTTTTGTTTAACTCCCAAGTAGAGTTTTTCGTTCCTTATTTTGTCACCCCTCAGTTGTGTAGTTTAAATCTCAGATTGACATCTCCGTTTGTCATTATCCCACTCCTTTATTGTGTTGTTTAACTCTCGAGTAGAATTTTACATTTGTTGTTTATCCCACACCTTATGTGTGTGGTTTAACTCTCAAGTATAGTTCTTCGTTTGTTATACTCTTACTCCTTCTATGCATTGTTTAAATCTCGAATAGACTTCTTGGTTTGACATTATCCCACTCCTTTAGTGTGTTGTTTAACTCTAAAGTTGAGTTATTCGTTTGTTGTCCATAACTCTCCAAATTGTCTTGTTTTTATCTCTCAAGTAGAGTTATTCGTTTTGTTGTTTATTCCATTCCTTTTGTGTTTTGTTTAACTCTCAAGTAGAGTTTTTCGTTCCTTATTTTATCACCCCTCAGGTGTGTAGTTTAAATCTCAGATTGACTTCTCCGTTTGTAATTATCCCACTCCTTTATTGTGTTGTTTAACTCTCGATTAGAATTTTACATTTGTTGTTTATCCCACACCTTATCTGTGTGGTTTAACACTCAAGTAGAGTTTTTCGTTTGTTATACTCTTACTGCTTCTGTGCATTGTTAAAATCTCGAATAGACTTCTTCGTTTGACATTATCCCACTCCTTTAGTGTGTTGTTTAACTCTCAAGTAGAGTTATTCGTTTTGTTGTTTATTCCATTCCTTTTGTGTTTTGTTTAACTCTCAAGTAGAGTTTTTCGTTCCTTATTTTATCACCCGTCAGGTGTGTAGTTTAAATCTCAGATTGACTTCTCCGTTTGTAATTATCCCACTCCTTTATTGTGTTGTTTAACTCTCGATTAGAATTTTACATTTGTTGTTTATCCCACACCTTATCTGTGTGGTTTAACACTCAAGTAGAGTTTTTCGTTTGTTATACTCTTACTGCTTCTGTGCATTGTTAAAATCTCGAATAGACTTCTTCGTTTTACATTATCCCACTCCCGTAGTGTGTTGTTTAACTCTCAAGTAGAGTTATTCGTTTGTTGTTCATCCCTCTCCAAAGTGTCTTTTTTATATCGCTCAACTAGAGTTGTTCGTTTGTTGTATATTCCATTCCTTTTTTGTTTTGTTTATCTCTCAAGTAGAGTTTTTCGTTCTTTATTTTATCACCCCACAGGTGTGTAGTTTAAATCTCAGATTGACTTCTCCGTTTGTAATTATCCACTCCTTTATTGTGTTGTTTAACTCTCGAGTAGAATTTTACATTTGTTGTTTATCCCACACCTTATGTGTGTGGTTTAACACTCAAGTAGAGTTCTTCGTTGGTTATACTCTTACTGCTTCTGTGCATTGTTTAAATCTCGAATAGACTTCTTCGTTTGACATTATGCCACTCGTTTAGTGTGTTGTTTAACTCTCAAGTAGAGTTATTCATTTGTTGTTCATCCGTCTCCAAAGTGTGTTGCTTATATCGCTCAAATAGAGTTGTTCGTTTTGTTGTTTATTCCATTCCTTTTGTGTTTTGTTTAACTCTCAAGGTAGAGTTTTTCGTTCGTTATTTTATCACCCTCAGGTGTGTTCTTTAAATCTCAGATTTTCTTCTCCGTTTGTAATTATCCCATTCCTTTATTGTATTGTTTAACTCTCATGTAGAATTTTACATTTGGTGTTTATCCGAGTCCGTAGTGTGTGGTTCAACTCTCAAGTAGAGTTCTTCATTTGTTTTACTCTTACTCCTTCTATGCATTGTTTAAATCTCGAATAGACTTCTTTGTTTTACATTATCCCACTCCTTTAGTGTGTTGTTTAACTCTCAAGTAGAGTTATTCGTTTGTTGTCCATAATTCTCCAAATTGTCTTGTTTTTATATCTCAGGTAGAGTTGTACGTTTCGTTGTTTATTCCATTCCTTTTGGGTTTTGTTTAACTCTCAAGTAGAGTTTTTCGTTCCTTATTTTATCACCCCTCAGGTGTTTTATTGTGTTGTTTAACTCACGAGTAGAATATTACATTTGTTGTTTATCCCACTCCTTATGTTTGTGGTTTAACTCTCAAGTAGAGTTCTTCGTTTGTTATACTTATACTACTTCTGTGCATTGTTTAAATCTCGAATAGACATCTTCGTTTAACATTAACCCACTCCAGTAGTGTGTTGTTTAATTAGAGTTATTCGTTTGTTGTTCATCCCTCTCCAAAGTGTCTTTTTTATATCGCTCAAATAGAGTTGTTCGGTCGTTGTTTATTGAATTCCTTTTGTGTCATGTTTAACTCCCAAGTAGAGTTTTTCGTTCCTTATTTTATCACCCCACAGGTGTGTAGTTTAAATCTCAGATTGACTTCTCCGTTTGTAATTATCCACTCCTTTATTGTGTTGTTTAACTCTCGGGTAGAATTTTACATTTGTTGTTTATCCCACACCTTATGTGTGTGTGGTTTAAGACTCAAGTAGAGTTCTTCGTTGGTTATACTCTTACTGCTTCTGTGCATTGTTTAAATCTCGAATAGACTTCTTCGTTTGACATTATGCCACTCGTTTAGTGTGTTGTTTAACTCTCAAGTAGAGTTATTCATTTGTTGTTCATCCGTCTCCAAAGTGTGTTGCTTATATCGCTCAAATAGAGTTGTTCGTTTTGTTGTTTATTCCATTCCTTTTGTGTTTTGTTTAACTCTCAAGTAGAGTTTTTCGTTCGTTATTTGATCACCCTCAGGTGTATTCTTGAAATCTCAGATTTTCTTCTCCGTTTGTAATTATCCCATTCCTTTATTGTATTGTTTAGCTCTAATGTAGAATTTTACATTTGTTGTTTATCCGAGTCCGTATGTGTGTGGTTCAACTCTCAAGTAGAGTTCTTCATTTGTTTTACTCTTACTCCTTCTATGCATTGTTTAAATCTCGAATAGACTTCTTTGTTTTACATTATCCCACTCCTTTAGTGTGTTGTTTAACTCTCAAGTAGAGTTATTCGTTTGTTGTCCATAATTCTCCAAATTGTCTTGTTTTTATCTCTCAAGTAGAGTTGTACGTTTCGTTGTTTATTCCATTCCTTATGGGTTTTGTTTAACTCTCAAGTAGAGTTTTTCGTTCCTTATTTTATCACCCCTCAGGTGTTTTATTGTGTTGTTTAACTCTCGAGTAGAATTTTACATTTGTTGTTTATCCCACACCTTATGTGTGTGGTTTAACACTCAAGTAGAGTTCTTTGTTTGTTATACTCTTACTCCTTCTGTGCATTGATTAAATCTCGAATAGACTTCTTCGTTTGACATTATCCGACTCCCGTAGTGTGTTGTTTAACTCTCAAGTAGAGTTATTCGTTTGTTGTTCATCCCTCTCCAAAGTGTCTTTTTTATATCGCTCAACTAGAGTTGTTCGTTTGTTGTATATTCCATTCCTTTTTTGTTTTGTTTAACTCTCAAGTAGAGTTTTTCGTTCGTTATTTTATCACCCCACAGGTGTGTAGTTTAAATCTCAGATTGACTTCTCCGTTTATAATTATCCACTCCTTTATAGTGTTGTTTAACTCTCATGTAGAATTTTACATTTGTTGTTTATCCGAGTCCGTATGTGTGTGGTTCAACTCTCAAGTAGAGTTCTTCATTTGTTTTACTCTTACTCCTTCTATGCATTGTTTAAATCTCGAATAGACTTCTTTGTTTTACATTATCCCACTCCTTTAGTGTGTTGTTTAACTCTCAAGTAGAGTTATTCGTTTGTTGTCCATAATTCTCCAAATTGTCTTTTTTTTATCTCTCAAGTAGAGTTGTTCGTTTTGTTTTTTAATCCATTCATGTTGTGTTTTGTTTAACTCTCAAGTAGAGTTTTTCGTTCCTTATTTTATCACCCCTCAGGTGTGTAGTATAAATCTCAGATTGACTTCTCCGTTTGTAATTATCCCACTCCTTTATTGTGTTGTTTAACTCTCGAGTAGAATTTTACATTTGGTGTTTATCCCACTCCTTATGTGTGTGGTTTAACTCTCAATTAGAGTTCTTCGTTTGTTATAATCTTACTCCTTCTATGCATTGTTTAAATCTCGAATAGACTTCTTCGTTTGACATTATCCCATTCCTTTAGTGTGTTGTTTAACTCTCAAGTAGAGTTATTCGTTTGTTCTTCATACCTCTCCAAAGTGACTTGTTTAAATCGCTCAAATAGAGTTGTTCGGTTGTTGTTTATTCCATTCCTTTTGGGTTTTGTTTAACTCTCAAGTAGAGTTTTTCGTTCCTTATTTTATCTCCCCTCAGGTGTTTTATTGTGTTGTTTAACTCTCGAGTAGAATTTTACATTTGTTGTTTATCCCACACCTTATGTGTGTGGTTTAACACTCAAGTAGAGTTCTTTGTTTGTTATACTCTTACTCCTTCTGTGCATTGTTTAAATCTCGAATAGACTTCTTCGTTTGACATTATCCCACTCCCGTAGTGTGTTGTTTAACTCTCAAGTAGAATTATTCGTTTGTTGTTCATCCCTCTACAAAGTGTCTTTTTTATATCGCTCAACTAGACTTGTTCGTTTGTTGTATATTCCATTCCTTTTTTGTTTTGTTTTACTCTCAAGTACAGTTTTTCGTTCGTTATTTTATCACCCCACAGGTGTGTAGTTTAAATCTCAGATTGACTTCTCCGTTTGTAATTATCCACTCCTTTATTGTGTTGTTTAACTCTCGAGTAGAATTTTACATTTGTTGTTTATCCCACACCTTATGTGTGTGGTTTAACACTCAAGTAGAGTTCTTCGTTGGTTATACTCTTACTGCTTCAGTGCATTGTTTAATTCTCGAATATACTTCTTCGTTTGACATTATGCCACTCGTTTAGTGTGTTGTTTAACTCTCAAGTAGAGTTATTCATTTGTTGTTCATCCGTCTCCAAAGTGTGTTGCTTATATCGCTCAAATAGAGTTGTTCGTTTTGTTGTTTATTCCATTCCTTTTGTGTTTTGTTTAACTCTCAAGTAGAGTTTTTCGTTCGTTATTTTCTAATGCCACAGGTGTGTAGTTTAAATCTCAGATTGACTTCTCCGTTTGTAATTATCCACTCCTTTATTGTGTTGTTTAACTCTCAAGTAGAATTTTACATTTGTTGTTTATCCGAGTCCGTATGTGTGTGGTTCAACTCTCAAGTAGAGTTCTTCATTTGTTTTACTCTTACTCCTTCTATGCATTGTTTAAATCTCGAATAGACTTCTTTGTTTTACATTATCCCACTCCTTTAGTGTGTTGTTTAACTCTCAAGTAGAGTTATTCGTTTGTTGTCCATAATTCTCCAAATTGTCTTGTTTTTATCTGTCAAGTAGAGTTGTTCGTTTTGTTTTTTATTCCATTCATATTGTGTTTTGTTTAACTCTCAAGTAGAGTTTTTCGTTCCTGATTTTATCACCCCTCAGGTGTGTAGTATAAATCTCAGATTAACTTCTCCGTTTGTAATTATCTCACTCCTTTATTGTGTTGTTTAACTCTCGAGTAGAATTTTACATTTGTTGTTTATCCCACTCCTTATGTGTGTGGTTTAACTCTCAAGTAGAGTTCTTCGTTTGTTATAATCTTACTCCTTCTATGCATTGTTTAAATCTCGAATAGACTTCATCGTTTGACATTATCCCATTCCTTTAGTGTGTTGTTTAACTCTCAAGTAGAGTTATTCGTTTGTTCTTCATACCTCTCCAAAGTGACTTGTTTATATCGCTCAAATAGAGTTGTTCGGTTGTTGTTTATTAAATTCCTTTTGTGTTATGTTTAACTCCCAAGTAGAGTTTTTCGTTCGTTTTTTTATCACCCCTCAGGTGTGTTGTTTAAATCTCAGATTGTCTTCTCCGTTTGTAATTATCCCACTCCCTTATTGTGTTGTTTAACTCTCGTTTAGAATTTTACATTTGTTGTTTATCCGAGTCCGTATGTGTGTGGTTTAACTCTCAAGTAGAGTTCTTCGTTTGTTATACTCTTACTCCTTCTATGCATTGTTTAAATCTCGAATAGACTTCTTTGTTTGATATTATCCCACTCCTTTAGTGTGTTGTTTAACTCTCAAGTAGAGTTATTCGTTTGTTGTTCATACCTCTCCAAATTGTCTTGTTTTTATCTCTCAAGTAGAGTTGTACGTTTCGTTGTTTATTCCATTCCTTTTGTGTTTTGTTTAACTCTCAAGTAGAGTTTTCCGTTCCTTATTTTATCACCCCTCAGGTGTTTTATTGTGTTGTTTAACTCTCAAGTAGAATTTTACATTTGTTGTTTATCCCACACCTTATGTGTGTGGTTTAACACTCAAGTAGAGTTCTTTGTTTGTTATACTTTTACTACTTCTGTGCATTGTTTAAATCTCTAATAGACATCTTCGTTTAACATTAACACTCCAGTAGTGTGTTGTTTAAGTAGAGTTATTCGTTTGTTGTTCATCCCTCTCCAAAGTGTCTTTTTTATATCGCTCAACTAAAGTTGTTCGTTTGTTGTATATTCCATTCCTTTTTTGTTTTGTTTAACTCTCAAGTAGAGTTTTTCGTTCGTTATTTTATCACCCCACAGGTGTGTAGTTTAAATCTCAGATTGACTTCTCCGTTTGTAATTATCCACTCCTTTATTGTGTTGTTTAACTCTCGAGTAGAATTTTACATTTGTTGTTTATCACACACCTTATGTGTGTGGTTTAACACTCAGGTAGAGTTCTTCGTTGGTTATACTCTTACTGCTTCTGTGCATTGTTTAAATCTCGAATAGACTTCTTCGTTTGACATTATGCCACTCGTTTAGTGTGTTGTATAACTCTCAAGTAGAGTTATTCATTTGTTGTTCATCCGTCTCCAAAGTGTGTTGCTTATATCGCTCAAATTGAGTTGTTCGTTTTGTTGTTTATTCCATTCCTTTTGTGTTTTGTTTAACTCTCAAGTAGAGTTTTTCGTTCGTTATTTTATCACCCTCAGGTGTGTTCTTTAAATCTCAGATTTTCTTCTCCGTTTGTAATTATCCCATTCCTTTATTGTATTGTTTAACTCTCATGTAGAATTTTACATTTGTTGTTTATCCGAGTCCGTATGTGTGGTTCAACTCTCAAGTAGAGTTCTTCATTTGTTTTACTCTTACTCCTTCTATGCATTGTTTAAATCTCGAATAGACTTCTTTGTTTTACATTATCCCACTCCTTTAGTGTGTTGTTTAACTCTCAAGTAGAGTTATTCGTTTGTTGTCCATAATTCTCCAAATTGTCTTGTTTTTATCTCTCAAGTAGAGTTGTACGTTTCGTTGTTTATTCCATTCCTTTTGGGTTTTGTTTAACTCTCAAGTAGAGTTTTTCGTTCCTTATTTTATCACCCCTCAGGTGTGTAGTTTAAATCTCAGATTGACTTCTCCGTTTGTAATTATCCCACTCCTTTATTGTGTTGTTTAACTCTCGAGTAGAATTTTACATTTGTTGTTTATCCCACTCCTTATGTGTGTGGTTTAACTCTCAAGTAGAGTTCTTCGTTTGTTATAATCTTACTCCTTCTATGCATTGTTTAAATCTCGAATAGACTTCTTCGTTTGACATTATCCCATTCCTTTAGTGTGTTGTTTAACTCTCAAGTAGAGTTATTCGTTTGTTCTTCATACCTCTCCAAAGTGACTTGTTTATATCGCTCAAATAGAGTTGTTCGGTTGTTGTTTATTGAATTCCTTATGTGTTATGTTTAACTCTCAAGTAGAGTTTTTCGTTCGTTATTTTATCACCCCTCAGGTGTGTTGTTTAAATCTCAGATTGTCTTCTCCGTTTGTAATTATCCCACTCCCTTATTGTGTTGTTTAACTCTCGTTTACAATTTTACATTTGTTGTTTATCCGAGTCCGTATGTGTGTGGTTTAACACTCAAGTAGAGTTCTCCGTTGCTTATACTCTTACTGCTTATGTGCATTGTTTAAATCTCGAATAGACTTCTTCGTTTGACATTATGCCACTCGTTTAGTGTGTTGTTCAACTCTCAAGTAGAGTTATTCGTTTGTTGTTCATCCGTCTCCAAATTGTCTTGTTTTTATCACACAAGTAGAGTTGTTCGTTTTGTTGTTTATTCCATTCCTTTTGTGTTCTGTTTAACTCTCAAGTAGAGTTTTTCGTTCGTTATTTTCTAATGCCACAGGTGTGTAGTTTAAATCTCAGATTGACTTCTCCGTTTGTAATTATCCACTCCTTTATTGTGTTGTTTAACTCTCATGTAGAATTTTACATTTGTTGTTTATCCGAGTCCGTATGTGTGTGGTTCAACTCTCAAGTAGAGTTCTTCATTTGTTTTACTCTTACTCCTTCTATGCATTGTTTAAATCTCGAATAGACTTCTTTGTTTTACATTATCCCACTCCTTTAGTGTGTTGTTTAACTCTCAAGTAGAGTTATTCGTTTGTTGTCCATAATTCTCCAAATTGTCTTGTTTTTATCTGTCAAGTAGAGTTGTTCGTTTTGTTTTTTATTCCATTCATGTTGTGTTTTGTTTAACTCTCAAGTAGAGTTTTTCGTTCCTTATTTTATCACCCCTCAGGTGTGTAGTATAAATCTCAGATTGACTTCTCCGTTTGTAATTATCCCACTCCTTTATTGTGTTGTTTAACTCTCGAGTAGAATTTTACATTTGTTGTTTATCCCACTCCTTATGTGTGTGGTTTAACTCTCAAGTAGAGTTCTTCGTTTGTTATACTCTTACTGCTTCTGTGCATTGTTTAAATCTCGAATAGACTTCTTCGTTTGACATTATCCCACTCCTTTAGTATGTTGTTTAACTCTCAAGTAGAGTTATTCGTTTGTTGTTCATCCCTCTCCAATGTGTCTTTTTTATATCGCTCAAATAGAGTTGTTCGGTTGTTGTTTATTGAATTCCTTTTGTGTCATGTTTAACTCCCAAGTAGAGTTTTTCGTTCGTTATTTTATCACCCCTCAGGTGTGTTGTTTAAATCTCAGATTGTCTTCTCCGTTTGTAATTATCCCACTCCATTATTGTGTTGTTTAACTCTCGTTTAGAATTTTACATTTGTTGTTTATCCGAGTCCGTATGTGTGTGGTTTAACTCTCAAGTAGAGTTCTTCGTTTGTTATACTCTTACTCCTTCTATGCATTGTTTAAATCTCGAATAGACTTCTTTGTTTGATATTATCCCACTCCTTTAGTGTGTTGTTTAACTCTCAAGTAGAGTTATTCGTTTGTTGTTCATACCTCTCCAAATTGTCTTGTTTTTATCTCTCAAGTAGAGTTGTACGTTTCGTTGTTTATTCCATTCCTTTTGTGTTTTGTTTAACTCTCAAGTAGAGTTTTCCGTTCCTTATTTTATCACCCCTCAGGTGTTTTATTGTGTTGTTTAACTCTCAAGTAGAATTTTACATTTGTTGTTTATCCCACACCTTATGTGTGTGGTTTAACACTCAAGTAGAGTTCTTTGTTTGTTATACTCTTACTCCTTCTGTGCATTGTTTAAATCTCGAATAGACTTCTTCGTTTGACATTATCCCACTCCCGTAGTGTGTTGTTTAACTCTCTAGTAGAGTTATTCGTTTGTTGTTCATCCCTCTCCAAAGTGTCTTTTTTATATCGCTCAACTAGAGTTGTTCGTTTGTTGTATATTCCATTCCTTTTTTGTTTTGTTTAACTCTCAAGTAGAGTTTTTCGTTTGTTATTTTATCACCCCACAGGTGTGTAGTTTAAATCTCAGATTGACTTCTACCTTTGTAATTATCCACTCCTTTATTGTGTTGTTTAACTGTCGAGTAGAATTTTACATTTGTTGTTTATCCCACACCTTATGTGTGTGGTTTAACACTCAAGTAGAGTTCTTCGTTGGTTATACTCTTACTGCTTCTGTGCATTGTTTAAATCTCGAATAGACTTCTTCGTTTGACATTATGCCACTCGTTTAGTGTGTTGTATAACTCTCAAGTAGAGTTATTCATTTGTTGTTCATCCGTCTCCAAAGTGTGTTGCTTATATCGCTCAAATTGAGTTGTTCGTTTTGTTGTTTATTCCATTCCTTTTGTGTTTTGTTTAACTCTCAAGTAGAGTTTTTCGTTCGTTATTTTATCACCCTCAGGTGTGTTCTTTAAATCTCAGATTTTCTTCTCCGTTTGTAATTATCCCATTCCTTTATTGTATTGTTTAACTCTCATGTAGAATTTTACATTTGTTGTTTATCCGAGTCCGTATGTGTGTGGTTCAACTCTCAAGTAGAGTTCTTCATTTGTTTTACTCTTACTCCTTCTATGCATTGTTTAAATCTCGAATAGACTTCTTTGTTTTACATTATCCCACTCCTTTAGTGTGTTGTTTAACTCTCAAGTAGAGTTATTCGTTTGTTGTCCATAATTCTCCAAATTGTCTTGTTTTTATCTCTCAAGTAGAGTTGTACGTTTCGTTGTTTATTCCATTCCTTTTGGGTTTTGTTTAACTCTCAAGTAGAGTTTTTCGTTCCTTATTTTATCACCCCTCAGGTGTGTAGTTTAAATCTCAGATTGACTTCTCCGTTTGTAATTATCCCACTCCTTTATTGTGTTGTTTAACTCTCGAGTAGAATTTTACATTTGTTGTTTATCCCACTCCTTATGTGTGTGGTTTAACTCTCAAGTAGAGTTCTTCGTTTGTTATAATCTTACTCCTTCTATGCATTGTTTAAATCTCGAATAGACTTCTTCGTTTGACATTATCCCATTCCTTTAGTGTGTTGTTTAACTCTCAAGTAGAGTTATTCGTTTGTTCTTCATACCTCTCCAAAGTGACTTGTTTATATCGCTCAAATAGAGTTGTTCGGTTGTTGTTTATTGAATTCCTTTTGTGTTATGTTTAACTCTCAAGTAGAGTTTTTCGTTCGTTATTTTATCACCCCTCAGGTGTGTTGTTTAAATCTCAGATTGTCTTCTCCGTTTGTAATTATCCCATTCCCTTATTGTGTTGTTTAACTCTCGTTTACAATTTTACATTTGTTGTTTATCCGAGTCCGTATGTGTGTGGTTTAACACTCAAGTAGAGTTCTCCGTTGATTATACTCTTACTGCTTATGTGCATTGTTTAAATCTCGAATAGACTTCTTTGTTTGACATTATGCCACTCGTTTAGTGTGTTGTTCAACTCTCAAGTAGAGTTATTCGTTTGTTGTTCATCCGTCTCCAAATTGTCTTGTTTTTATCACACAAGTAGAGTTGTTCGTTTTGTTGTTTATTCCATTCCTTTTGTGTTCTGTTTCACTCCCAAGTAGAGTTTTTAGTTCCTTATTTTGTCACCCCTCAGTTGTGTAGTTTAAATCTCAGATTGACATCTCCGTTTGTCATTATCCCACTCCTTTATTTTGTTGTTTAACTCTCGAATTGAATTTTAGATTTGTTGTTTATCCCACACCTTATGTGTGTGGTTTAACTCTCAAGTATAGTTCTTCGTTTGTTATACTCTTACTCCTTCTATGCATTGTTTAAATCTCGAATAGACTTCTTGGTTTGACATTATCCCACTCCTTTAGTGTGTTGTTTAACTCTAAAGTTGAGTTATTCGTTTGTTGTCCATAACTCTCCAAATTGTCTTGTTTTTATCTCTCAAGTAGAGTTATTCGTTTTGTTGTTTATTCCATTCCTTTTGTGTTTTGTTTAACTCTCAAGTAGAGTTTTTCGTTCCTTATTTTATCACCCCTCAGGTGTGTAGTTTAAATCTCAGATTGACTTCTCCGTTTGTAATTATCCCACTCCTTTATTGTGTTGTTTAACTCTCGATTAGAATTTTACATTTGTTGTTTATCCCACACCTTATGTGTGTGGTTTAACCCTCAAGTAGAGTTTTTCGTTTGTTATACTCTTACTGCTTCTGTGTATTGTTAAAATCTCGAATAGACTTCTTCGTTTGACATTATCCCACTCCTTTAGTGTCTTGTTTAACTCTCAAGTAGATTTATTCGTTTGTTCTTCATCCCTCTCCATAGTGACTTGTTTATATCGCTCAAATAGAGTTGTTCGGTTGTTGTTTATTGAATTCCTTTTGTGTTATGTTTAACTCTCAAGTAGAGTTTTTCGTTCGTTATTTTATCACCCCTCAGGTGTGTTGTTTAAATCTCAGATTGTCTTCTCCGTTTGTAATTATCCCACTCCCTTATTGTGTTGTTAGAATTTTACATTTGTTGTTTATGCGATTCCGTATGTGTGTGGTTTAACTCTCAAGTAGAGTTCTTCGTTTGTTATACTCTTACTCCTTCTATGCATTGTTTAAATCTCGAATAGATTTCTTCGTTTGACATTATCCCACTCCTTTAGTGTGTTGTTTAACTCTCAAGTAGAGTTATTCGTTTGTTGTTCATCCGTCTCCAAAGTGTGTTGTTTTTATCTCTCAAGTAGAATTGTACGTTTGGTTGTTTATTCCATTCCTTTTGTGTTTTGTTTCACTCTCAAGTAGAGTTTTTCGTTCCTTATTTTATCAACCCTCAGGTGTGTAGTTTAAATCTCAGATTGACTTCTCCGTTTGTAATTATCCCACTCCTTTATTGTGTTGTTTAACTCTCGAGTAGAATTTTACATTTGTTGTTTATCCCACACCTTGTGTGTGTGGTTTAACTCTCAAGTAGAATTCTTCCTAGGGGTAACTCTATGTTTACAAGTTATGCCTTCACCTATGTTTTGTTCTACGCTCTCCTTTATAGTTCGATATTCGATAGAAAAAGTTGGAAAAGCAAGAAGAAAGGACCCGTGCAGTAATTCTAAAAACATAGAAACATAATATCCGAAATTTTCTCCCTTCTTTGCTTATTCAATATATTTTGCTTTCATGTTTTGCTATAAACCAACAGATAATGCTCGGAGGGGCATTGTACCTTAATGAAAATATAAGATGGTTTGTTATACTCTTACTCCTTCTATGCATTGTTTAAATCTCGATTAGACTTCTTCGTTTGACATTATCCCATTCCTTTAGTGTGTTATTTAACTCTCAAATAGAGTTATTCGTTTGTTCTTCATACCTCTCCAAATTGTCTTGTTTTTATCTCTCAACTAGAGTTGTTCGTTTTGTTGTTTATTCCATTCCTTTTGTTTTTTGTTTAACTCTCAAGTACAGTTTTTCGTTCCCTATTTTATCACCCCTCAGGTGTGTAGTTTAAATCTCAGATTGACTTCTCCGTTTGTAATTATCCCACTCTTTTATTGTATTGTTTAACTCTCGAGTAGAATTTTACATTTGTTGTTTATCCCACACCTTATGTGTGTGGTTTAACTCTCAAGTAGAGTTCTTCGTTTGTTATACTCTTACTCCTTCTATGCATTGTTTAAATCTCGATTAGACTTCTTCGTTTGAGATTATCCCATTCCTTTAGTGTGTTATTTAACTCCCAAGTAGAGTTATTCGTTTGTTCTTCATACCTCTCCAAATTGTCTTGTTTTTATCTCTCAAGTAGAGTTGTTCGTTTTGTTTTTTATTCCATTCCTTTTGTTTTTTGTTTAACTCTCAAGTACAGTTTTTCGTTCCTTATTTTATCACCCCTCAGGTGTGTAGTTTAAATCTCAAATTGACTTCTCCGTTTGTAATTATCCCACTCCTTTATTGTGTTGTTTAACTCTCGATTAGAATTTTACATTTGTTGTTTATCCCACACCTTATGTGTGTGGTTTAACCCTCAAGTAGAGTTTTTCGTTTGTTATACTCTTACTGCTTCTGTGTATTGTTAAAATCTCGAATAGACTTCTTCGTTTGACATTATCCCACGCCTTTAGTGTGTTGTTTAACTCTCAAGTAGATTTATTCGTTTGTTCTTCATCCCTCTCCATAGTGACTTGTTTATATCGCTCAAATAGAGTTGTTCGGTTGTTGTTTATTGAATTCCTTTTGTGTTATGTTTAACTCTCAAGTAGAGTTTTTCGTTCGTTATTTTATCACCCCTCAGGCGTGTTGTTTAAAACTCAGATTGTCTTCTCCGTTTGTAATTATCCGACTCCCTTATTGTGTTCTTTAACTCTCGTTTACAATTTTACATTTGTTGTTTATCCGAGTCCGTATGTGTGTGGTTTAACTCTCAAGTAGAGTTCTTCGTTTGTTATACTCTTACTCCTTCTATGCATTGTTTAAATCTCGAATAGACTTCTTTGTTTGACATTATCCCACTCCTTTAGTGTGTTGTTTAACTCTCAAGTAGAGTTATTCGTTTGTTGTTCATACCTCTCCAAATTGTCTTGTTTTTATCTCTCAAGTAGAGTTGTACGTTTCGTTGTTTATTCCATTCCTTTTCGGTGAAGTCAATTTGAGATTTAAACAACACACAAGAGGAGTAATAAAATAACGAACGAAGAACTCTACTTGAGAGTTATACAAAATACGAAAGGAATTGAATAAACAACAAACGAACAACTCTAGTTGAGCGATATAAACAGGACACTTTGGAGAGGGATGAACAACAAACGAATAACTCTACTTGAGAGTTAAACAACACACTAAAGGAGTGGGATAATGTCGAATGAAGAAGTCTATTCCAGATTTAAACAATGCACAGAAGGAGTAAGAGTATAACAAACGAAGAACTCTACTTGAGTGTTAAACCACACACATAATGAGTGGGTTAAACAACAAATGTAAAATTCTAGTCTAGAGTTAAACAAAGCAAAAAAGAAGTGAGATAATTACAAACGGAGAAGTCAATTTGAGATTTAAACAACACACATGAGGAGTAATAAAATAACGAACGAAAAACTCTACTTGAGAGTTAAACAAAACACAAATGGAGTTGAATAATCAACAAACCAACAACTCTACTTGAGAGATAAAAACAAGACACTTTGGAGAGGGATGAACAACAAACAAATAACTCAACTTGAGAGTTAAACAACTCACTAAAGGAGTGGCATAATGTCAAACGAAGAAGTCTATTAGACATTTAAACAATGCACAGAAGGAGTAAGAGTATAACAAACGAAGAACTCTACTTGAGTGTTAAACCACACACATAATGAGTGGGTTAAACAACAAATGTAAAATTCTAGTCTAGAGTTAAACAAAGCAATAAAGAAGTGAGATAATTACAAACGGAGAAGTCAATATGAGATTTAAACAACACACATGAGGAGTAATAAAATAACGAACGAAAAACTCTACTTGAGAGTTAAACAAAACACAAATGGAGTTGAATAATCAACAAACCAACAACTCTACTTGAGAGATAAAAACAAGACAATTTGGAGAGGGATGAACAACAAACGAATAACTCTACTTGAGAGTTAAACAACCATTAAAGGAGTGGGATAATGTCGAATGAAGAAGTCTATTCCAGATTTAAACAATGCACAGAAGGAGTAAGAGTATAACAAACGAAGAACTCTCCTTGAGTGTTAAACCACACACATATTGAGTGGGTTAAACAACAAATGTAAAATTCTAGTCTAGAGTTAAACAAAACAATAAAGAAGTGAGATAATTACAAACGGTGAAGTCAATTTGAGATTTAAACAACACCTGAGAGGTAATAATAAAATAGCGAGCGAAGAACTCTACTTGAGAGTTAAACAAAACAAAAGGAATTGAATAAACAACAAACGAACAACTTTTTGAGATATAAACAAGACACTTTGGAGAGGGATGAACAACAAGCAGATACTCTCTACTTGAGTTAAACAACACACTAAAGGTGGGATAATGTCGAAATCAATTAGACATTTAAACAATGCACATAAGAGTATAACAAGCGAAGAACTCTACTTGAGTGTTAAACCACACACATAATGAGTGGGTTAAACAACAAATGTAAAATTCTAGTCTAGAGTTAAACAAAACAATAAAGAAGTGAGATAATTACAAACGGAGAAGTCAATTTAAGATTTAAACAACACCTGAGGAGTAATAAAATAACGAGCGAACAACTCTACTTGAGAGTTAAACAAAACCAAATGGAGTTGAATAAACAACAAACCAACAACTCTACTTGAGAGATAAAAACAAGACACTTTGGAAGGGATGAACAACAAGCGAATAACTCTACTTGAGAGTTAAACAACTCACTAAAGGAGTGGCATAATGTCAAACGAAGAAGACATTAGACATTTAAACAATGCACATAAGGAGTAAGTATAACAAGCGAAGAACTCTACTTGAGTGTTAAACCACACACATAATGAGTGGGTTAAACAACAAATGTAAAATTCTAGTCTAGAGTTAAACAAAACAATAAAGAAGTGACATAATTACAAGCGGTGAAGTCAATTTGAGATTTAAACAACACCTGAGGAGTAATAAAATAACAAGCGAAGAACTCTACTTGAGAGTTAAACAAAACAAATGGAGTTGAATAAACAACAAACGAACAACTCTAATTGAGAGATAAAAACAAGACACTTTGGAGAGGGATGAACAACAAGCGAATAACTCTACTTGAGAGTTAAACAACACACTAAAGGTGGGATAATGTCGAAGAAGTCTATTCGAGATTTAAACAATGCACATAAGGAGTAAGAGTATAACAAACGAAGAACTCTACTTGAGTGTTAAACCACACACATAATGAGTGGGTTAAACAACAAATGTAAAATTCTAGTCTAGAGTTAAACAAAACAATAAAGAAGTGAGATAATTACAAACGGTGAAGTCAATTTGAGATTTAAACAACACACATGAGGTTTATTTAAATATAGACCGAAGAACTCTACTTGAGAGTTAAACAAAATCCAAATGGAGTTGAATAATCAACAAACCAACAACTCTACTTGAGAGATAAAAACAAGACACTTTGGAGAGGGATGAACAACAAACAAATAACTCTACTTGAGAGTTAAACAACTCACTAAAGGAGTGGCATAATGTCTAACGAAGAAGTCTATTAGACATTTAAACAATGCACATAAGGAGTAAGTGTATAACAAACTCTACTTGAGTGTTAACCACACACATAATGAGTGGGTTAAACAACAAATGTAAAATTCTAGTCTAGAGTTAAACAAAACAGTAAAGAAGTGAGATAATTACAAACGGTGAAGTCAATTTGAGATTTAAACAACACCTGAGGAGTAATAAAATAACGAAGAACTCTACTTGAGAGTTAAACAAAACACAAATGGAGTTGAATAAACAACAAACCAACAACTCTACTTGAGAGATAAAAACAAGACACTTTGGAGAGGGATGAACAACAAACAAATAACTCAACTTGAGAGTTAAACAACACACTAAAGGAGTGGCATAATGTCGAATCAAGAAGTCTATTAAACATTTAAACAATGCACATAAGAGTATAACAAGCGAAGAACTCTACTTGAGTGTTAAACCACACACATAATGAGTGGGTTAAACAACAAATGTAAAATTCTAGTCTAGAGTTAAACAAAACAATAAAGAAGTGAGATAATTACAAGCGGTGAAGTCGATTTGAGATTTAAACAACACCCAAGAGGATAAATAAATTAACGACCGAAGAACTCTACTTGTGAGTTAAACAATACACAAAAGGTGTTTATTAAACAACAAACAAACAACTCTACTTGAGAGATAAAAACAAGACACTTTGGAGAGGGATGAACAACAAACCAATAACTCTACTTGAGAGTTAAACAACTCACTAAAGGAGTGGGATAATGTCGAATGAAGAAGTCCATTGAGATTTAAACAATGCACATAAGGAGGAAGAGTATAACAAACGAAGAACTCTACTTGAGTGTTAAACCACACACATAATGAGTGGGTTAAACAACAAATGTAAAATTCTAGTCTAGAGTTAAACAAAACAATAAAGAAGTGAGATAATTACAAGCGGAGAAGTCGATTTGAGATTTAAACAACACATGAGAGTAATAAAATAACGAGCGAAGAACTCTACTTGAGAGTTAAACAAAACAAATGGAGTTGAATAAACAACAAACCAACAACTCTACTTGAGAGATAAAAACAAGACACTTTGGAGAGGATGAACAACAAACAAATAACTCTACTTGAGAGTTAAACAACACACTAAAGGTGGGATAATGTCGAATGAAGAAGTCTTAGACATTTAAACGATGCACAGAAGGAGTAAGAGTATAACAAACAAAGAACTCTACTTGAGTGTTAAACCACACACATAATGAGTGGGTTAAACAACAAATGTAAAATTCTAGTCTAGAGTTAAACAAAACAATAAAGAAGTGAGATAATTACAAACGGTGAAGTCAATTTGAGATTTAAACCACACCTGAGGAGTAATAAAATAGAGCGAAGAACTCTACTTGAGAGTTAAACAAAACACAAATGGAGTTGAATAAACAACAAACCAACAACTCTACTTGAGAGATAAAAACAAGACACTTTGGAGAGGATGAACAACAAACAATAACTCTACTTGAGAGTTAAACAACTCACTAAAGGAGTGGGATAATGTCAAGAAGAAAAGTCTATTGACATTTAAACAATGCACAGAAGGAGTAAGAGTATAACAAACGAAGAACTCTACTTGAGTGTTAAACCACACAGATAATGAGTGGGTTAAACAACAAATGTAAAATTCTAGTCTAGAGTTAAACAAAACAATAAAGAAGTGAGATAATTACAAACGGTGAAGTCAATTTGAGATTTAAACAACACCTGAGGAGTAATAAAATAACGAGCGAAGAACTCTACTTGAGAGTTAAACAAAACAAATGGAGTTGAATAAACAACAATCCAACAACTCTACTTGAGAGATAAAAACAAGACACTTTGGAGAGGGATGAACAACAAACGAATAACTCTACTTGAGGGTTAAACAACTCACTAAAGGAGTGGGATAATGTCGAATGAAGAAGTCATTAGACATTTAAACAATGCACATAAGGAGTAAGAGTATAACAAGCGAAGAACTCTACTTGAGTGTTAAACCACACACATAATGAGTGGGTTAAACAACAAATGTAAAATTCTAGTCTAGAGTTAAACAAAACAATAAAGAAGTGAGATAATTACAAGCGGTGAAGTCGATTTGAGATTTAAACAACACTGAGAGGAGTAATAAAATAACGACCGAAGAACTCTACTTGAGAGTTAAACAAAACACAAATGGAGTTGAATAAACAACAAACCAACAACTCTACTTGAGAGATAAAAACAAGACACTTTGGAGAGGGATGAACAACAAACGAATAACTCTACTTGAGAGTTAAACAACTCACTAAAGGAGTGGGATAATGTCGAATGAAGAAGTCTATTAGACATTTAAACAATGCACATAAGGAGTAAGAGTATAACAAACGAAGAACTCTACTTGAGTGTTAAACCACACACATAATGAGTGGGTTAAACAACAAATGTAAAATTCTAGTCTAGAGTTAAACAAAACAATAAAGAAGTGAGATAATTACAAACGGTGAAGTCAATTTGAGATTTAAACAACACAAGAGGAGTAATAAAATAACGAACGAAGAACTCTACTTGAGAGTTAAACAAAACACAAAAGGAGTTGAATAAACAACAAACCAACAACTCTACTTGAGAGATAAAAACAACACACTTTGGAGAGGGATGAACAACAAACGAATAACTCTACTTGAGAGTTAAACAACACACTAAAGGAGTGGGATAATGTCGAACGAAGAAGTCTATTAGACATTTAAACAATGCACAGAAGGAGTAAGAGTATAACAAACGAAGAACTCTATTTGAGTGTTAAACCACACACAAAATGAGTGGGTTAAACAACAAATGTAAAATTCTAGTCTAGAGTTAAACAAAACAATAAAGAAGTGAGATAATTACAAATGGTGAAGTCAATTTGAGATTTAAACAACACACAAGAGGAGTAATAAAATAACGGACGAAGAAGTCTACTTGAGAGTTAAACAAAACACAAAAGAAATTGAATAAATAACAAACGAGCAACTCTATTTGAGCGATATAAACAGGACACTTTGGAGAGGGATGAACAACAAACGAATAACTCTACTTGAGAGTTAAACAACACACGAAAGGAGTGGGATAATGTCGAATGAAGAAGTCTATTCGAGATTTAAACAATGCACATAAGGAGTAAGAGTATAACAAACGAAGAACTGTACTTGAGTGTTAAACCACACACATAATGAGTGGGTTAAACAACAAATGTAAAATTCTAGTCTAGAGTTAAACAAAACAATAAAGAAGTGAGATACTTACAAACGGTGAAGTCAATTTGAGATTTAAACAACACACAAGAGGAGTAATAAAATAACGAACGAAGAACTCTACTTGAGAGTTAAACAAAACACAAAAGGAGTTGAATAAACAACAAACCAACAACTCTACTTGAGAGATAAAAACAACACACTTTGGAGACGGATGAACAACAAACGAATAACTCTACTTGAGAGTTAAACAACACACGAAAGGAGTGGGATAATGTCGAATGAAGAAGTCTATTCGAGATTTAAACAATGCACATAAGGAGTAAGAGTATAACAAACGAAGAACTCTACTTGAGTGTTAAACCACACACATAATGAGTGGGTTAAACAACAAATGTAAAATTCTAGTCTAGAGTTAAACAAAACAATAAAGAAGTGAGATAATTACAAACGGTGAAGTCAATTTGAGATTTAAACAACACCTGAGAGGAGTAATAAAATAACGAACGAAGAACTCTACTTGAGAGTTAAACAAAACACAAATGGAGTTGAATAAACAACAAACCAACAACTCTACTTGAGAGATAAAAACAAGACACTTTGGAGAGGGATGAACAACAAACGAATAACTCTACTTGAGAGTTAAACAACACACTAAAGGAGTGGGATAATGTCGAATGAAGAAGTCTATTAGACATTTAAACAATGCACATAAGGAGTAAGAGTATAACAAACGAAGAACTCTACTTGAGTGTTAAACCACACACATAATGAGTGGGTTAAACAACAAATGTAAAATTCTAGTCTAGAGTTAAACAAAACAATAAAGAAGTGAGATAATTACAAACGGTGAAGTCAATTTGAGATTTAAACAACACACAGAGGAGTAATAAAATAACGAAGAACTCTACTTGAGAGTTAAACAAAACACACAAGGAGTTGAATAAACAACAAACCAACAACTCTACTTGAGAGATAAAAACAACACACTTTGGAGAGGGATGAACAACAAACGAATAACTCTACTTGAGAGTTAAACAACACACTAAAGGAGTGGGATAATGTCGAATCAAGAAGTCCATTAGACATTAAAACAATGCACATAAGGAGTAATAAAATAACGAACGAACAACTCTACTTGAGAGTTAAACCACACAGATAATGAGTGGGTTAAACAAGAAATGTAAAATTCTAGTCTAGAGTTAAACAAAACAATAAAGAAGTGAGATGATTACAAACGGTGAAGTCAATTTGAGATTTAAACAACACACAAGAGGAGTAATAAAATAACGAACGAAGAACTCTACTTGAGAGTTATACAAAACACAAAAGGAATTGAATAAACAACAAACGAACAACTCTATTTGAGCGATATAAACAAGACACTTTGGAGAGGGATGAACAACAAACGAATAACTCTACTTGAGAGTTAAACAACACACTGAAGGAGTGGGATAATGTCGAATCAAGAAGTCTATTCGAGATTTAAACAATGCACATAAGGAGTAAGAGTATAACAAACGAAGAACTCTACTTGAGTGTTAAACCACACACATAATGAGTGGGTTAAACAACAAATGTAAAATTCTAGTCTAGAGTTAAACAAAACAATAAAGAAGTGAGATAATTACAAACGGTGAAGTCAATTTGAGATTTAAACAACACACAAGAGGAGTAATAAAATAACGAACGAAGAACTCTACTTGAGAGTTAAACAAAACCCAAATGGAGTTGAATAAACAACAAACCAACAACTCTACTTGAGAGATAAAAACAACACACTTTGGAGAGGGATGAACAACAAACGAATAACTCTACTTGAGAGTTAAACAACACACTAAAGGAGTGGGATAATGTCGAACGAAGAAGTCCATTAGACATTAAAACAATGCACATAAGGAGTAAGAGTATAACAAACGAAGAACTCTACTTGAGTGTTAAACCACACACATAATGAGTGGGTTAAACAACAAATGTAAAATTCTAGTCTAGAGTTAAACAAAACAATAAAGAAGTGAGATAATTACAAACGGTGAAGTCAATTTGAAATTTAAACAACACACAAGAGGAGTAAAAAAATAACGAACGAAGAACTCTACTTGAGAGTTAAGCAAAACACAAATGGAGTTGAATAAACACCAAACCAACAACTCTACTTGAGAGATAAAAACAAGTCACTTTGGAGAGGTATGAACAACAAACAAATAACTCTACTTGAGAGTTAAACAACACACTAAAGGAGTGTGATAATGTCGAATGAAGAAGTCTATTCGAGATTTAAACAATGCACATAAGGAGTAAGAGTATAACAAAGGAAGAACTCTACTTGAGTGTTAAACCACACACATAATGAGTGGGTTAAACAACAAATGTAAAATTCTAGTCTAGAGTTAAACAAAACAATAAAGAAGTGAGATAATTACAAACGGTGAAGTCAATTTGAGATTTAAACAACACCTGAGAGGAGTAATAAAATAACGAACGAAGAACTCTACTTGAGAGTTAAACAAAACACAAAAGGAGTTGAATAAACAACAAACCAACAACTCTACTTGAGAGATAAAAACAACACACTTTGGAGAGGGATGAACAACAAACGAATAACTCTACTTGAGAGTTAAACAACTCACTAAAGGAGTGGCATAATGTCAAACGAAGAAGTCTATTAGACATTTAAACAATGCAGATAAGGAGTAAGAGTATAAAAAACGAAGAACTCTACTTGAGTGTTAAACCACACACATAATGAGTGGGTTAAACAACAAATGTAAAATTCTAGTCTAGAGTTAAACAAAACAATAAAGAAGTGAGATAATTACAAACGGTGAAGTCAATTTGAGATTTAAACAACACACAAGAGGAGTAATAAAATAACCAACGAAGAACTCTACTTGAGAGTTAAACAAAACACAAATGGAGTTGAATAAACACCAAACCAACAACTCTACTTGAGAGATAAAAACAAGACACTTTGGAGAGGGATGAACAACAAACGAATAACTCTACTTGAGAGTTAAACAACTCACTAAAGGAGTGTGATAATGTCGAAGGAAGAAGTCTATTCGTGATTTAAACAATGCACATAAGGAGTAATAGTATAACAAACGAAGAACTCTACTTGAGTGTTAAACCACACACATAATGAGTGGGTTAAACAACAAATGTAAAATTCTAGTCTAGAGTTAAACAAAACAATAAAGAAGTGAGATAATTACAAACGGTGAAGTCAATTTGAGATTTAAACAACACACAAGAGGAGTAATAAAATAACGAACGAAGAACTCTACTTTAGAGTTAAACAAAACACAAAAGGAGTTGAATAAACAACAAACCAACAACTCTACTTGAGAGATAAAAACAACACACTTTGGAGAGGGATGAACAACAAACGAATAACTCTACTTGAGAGTTAAACAACTCACTAAAGGAGTGGGATAATGTCGAATCAAGAAGTCTATTAGACATTTAAACAATGCACATAAGGAGTAAGAGTATAACAAACGAAGAACTCTACTTGAGTGTTAAACCACACACATAATGAGTGGGTTAAACAACAAATGTAAAATTCTAGTCTAGAGTTAAACAAAACAATAAAGAAGTGAGATAATTACAAACGGTGAAGTCAATTTGAGATTTAAACAACACCTGAGAGGAGTAATAAAATAACGAACGAAGAACTCTACTTGAGAGTTAAACAAAACACAAATGGAGTTAAATAAACAACAAACCGACAACTCTACTTGAGAGATAAAAACAACACACTTTGGAGAGGGATGAACAACAAACGAATAACTCTACTTGAGAGTTAAACAACACACTAAAGGAGTGGGATAATGTTGAATGAAGAAGTCTATTCGAGATTTAAACAATGCACATAAGGAGTAAGAGTATAACAAACGAAGAACTCTACTTGAGTGTTAAACCACACACATAATGAGTGGGTTAAACAACAAATGTAAAATTCTAGTCTAGAGTTAAACAAAACAATAAAGAAGTGAGATAATTACAAGCGGTGAAGTCGATTTGAGATTTAAACAACACACAGAGGAGTAATAAAATAACGAGCGAAGAACTCTACTTGAGAGTTAAACAAAACAAATGGAGTTGAATAAACAACAAACCAACAACTCTACTTGAGAGATAAAAACAAGACACTTTGGAGAGGGATGAACAAAATACGAAAAACTCTACTTGAGAGTTAAACAACACACTAAAGGAGTGTGATAATGTCGAATGAAGAAGTCTATTTGAGATTTAAACAATGCACATAAGGAGTAAGAGTATAACAAAGGAAGAACTCTACTTGAGTGTTAAACCACACACATAATGAGTGGGTTAAACAACAAATGTAAAATTCTAGTCTAGAGTTAAACAAAACAATAAAGAAGTGAGATAATTACAAACGGTGAAGTCAATTTGAGATTTAAAGAACACCTGAGAGGAGTAATAAAATAACGAGCGAAGAACTCTACTTGAGAGTTAAACAAAACACAAAGGAGTTTAATAAACAACAAACCAACAACTCTACCTGAGAGATAAAAACAAGACACTTTGGAGAGGGATGAACAACAAGCGAATAACTCTACTTGAGAGTTAAACAACACACTAAAGGAGTGGGATAATGTCGATGAAGAAGTCTATTGAGATTTAAACAATGCACATAAGGAGTAAGAGTATAACAAGCGAAGAACTCTACTTGAGTGTTAAACCACACACATAATGAGTGGGTTAAACAACAAATGTAAAATTCTAGTCTAGAGTTAAACAAAACAATAAAGAAGTGAGATAATTACAAGCGGTGAAGTCGATTTGAGATTTAAACAACACACAGAGGAGTAATAAAATAACGAGCGAAGAACTCTACTTGAGAGTTAAACAAAACACAAATGGAGTTGAATAAACAACAAACCAACAACTCTACTTGAGAGATAAAAACAAGACACTTTGGAGAGGATGAACAACAAACGAATAACTCTACTTGAGAGTTAAACAACACACTAAAGGGTGGGATAATGTCGAATGAAGAAGTCTATTAGACATTTAAACAATGCACATAAGGAGTAAGAGTATAACAAGCGAAGAACTCTACTTGAGTGTTAAACCACACACATAATGAGTGGGTTAAACAACAAATGTAAAATTCTAGTCTAGAGTTAAACAAAACAATAAAGAAGTGAGATAATTACAAGCGGTGAAGTCGATTTGAGATTTAAACAACACCTGAGAGGAGTAATAAAATAACGAGCGAAGAACTCTACTTGAGAGTTAAACAAAACACAAATGGAGTTGAATAAACAACAAACCAACAACTCTACTTGAGAGATAAAAACAAGACACTTTGGAGAGGATGAACAACAAGCGAATAACTCTACTTGAGAGTTAAACAACACACTAAAGGAGTGGGATAATGTCGAATGAAGAAGTCTATTAGAGATTTAAACAATGCACATAAGGAGTAAGAGTATAACAAGCGAAGAACTCTACTTGAGTGTTAAACCACACACATAATGAGTGGGTTAAACAACAAATGTAAAATTCTAGTCTAGAGTTACACAAAACAATAAAGAAGTGAGATAATTACAAGCGGTGAAGTCGATTTGAGATTTAAACAACACCTGAGGAGTAATAAAATAACGAGCGAAGAACTCTACTTGAGAGTTAAACAAAACACAAATGGAGTTGAATAAACAACAAACCAACAACTCTACTTGAGAGATAAAAAACAAGACACTTTGGAGAGGGATGAACAACAAACGAATAACTCTACTTGAGAGTTAAACAACACACTAAAGGAGTGGGATAATGTCGAATGAAGAAGTCTATTAGAGATTTAAACAATGCACATCAGGAGTAAGAGTATAACAAGCGAAGAACTCTACTTGAGTGTTAAACCACACACATAATGAGTGGGTTAAACAACAAATGTAAAATTCTAGTCTAGAGTTAAACAAAACAATAAAGAAGTGAGATAATTACAAGCGGTGAAGTCGATTTGAGATTTAAACAACACCTGAGAGGAGTAATAAAATAACGAGCGAAGAACTCTACTTGAGAGTTAAACAAAACACAAAGGAGTTGAATAAACAACAAACCAACAACTCTACTTGAGAGATAAAAACAAGACACTTTGGAGAGGGATGAACAACAAACGAATAACTCTACTTGAGAGTTAAACAACACACTAAAGAGTGGGATAATGTCGAATGAAGAAGTCTATTAGAGATTTAAACAATGCACATAAGGAGTAAGAGTATAACAAGCGAAGAACTCTACTTGAGTGTTAAACCACACACATAATGAGTGGGTTAAACAACAAATGTAAAATTCTAGTCTAGAGTTAAACAAAACAATAAAGAAGTGAGATAATTACAAGCGGTGAAGTCGATTTGAGATTTAAACAACACCTGAGAGTAATAAAATAACGAGCGAAGAACTCTACTTGAGAGTTAAACAAAACACAAATGGAGTTGAATAAACAACAAACCAACAACTCTACTTGAGAGATAAAAACAAGACACTTTGGAGAGGGATGAACAACAAGCGAATAACTCTACTTGAGAGTTAAACAACACACTAAAGGAGTGGGATAATGTCGAATAAAGAAGTCTATTAGAGATTTAAACAATGCACATAAGGAGTAAGAGTATAACAAGCGAAGAACTCTACTTGAGTGTTAAACCACACACATAATGAGTGGGTTAAACAACAAATGTAAAATTCTAGTCTAGAGTTAAACAAAACAATAAAAAGTGAGATAATTACAAGCGGTGAAGTCGATTTGAGATTTAAACAACACACGAGAGGGTAATAAAATAACGAGCGAAGAACTCTACTTGAGAGTTAAACAAAACACAATGGAGTTGAATAAACAACAAACCAACAACTCTACTTGAGAGATAAAAACAACACACTTTGGAGAGGGATGAACAACAAGCGAATAACTTCTGCTTGAGAGTTAAACAACACACTAAAGGAGTGGGATAATGTCGAATGAAGAAGTCTATTCGAGATTTAAACAATGCACATAAGGAGTAAGAGTATAACAAACGAAGAACTCTACTTGAGTGTTAAACCACACACATAATGAGTGGGTTAAACAACAAATGTAAAATTCTAGTCTAGAGTTAAACAAAACAATAAAGAAGTGAGATAATTACAAGCGGTGAAGTCGATTTGAGATTTAAACAACACCTGAGAGGAGTAATAAAATAACGAACGAAGAACTCTACTTGAGAGTTAAACAAAACACAAAAGGAGTTGAATAAACAACAAACCAACAACTCTACTTGAGAGATAAAAACAACACACTTTGGAGAGGGATGAACAACAAACGAATAACTCTACTTGAGAGTTAAACAACACACTAAAGGAGTGGGATAATGTCGAATGAAGAAGTCTATTTGAGATTTAAACAATGCACATAAGGAGTAAGAGTATAACAAACGAAGAACTCTACTTGAGTGTTAAACCACACACATAATGAGTGGGTTAAACAACAAATGTAAAATTCTAGTCTAGAGTTAAACAAAACAATAAAGAAGAGAGATAATTACAAACGGCGAAGTCAATTTTAGATTTAAACAACACCTGAGAGGAGTAATAAAATAACGAGCGAAGAACTCTACTTGAGAGTTAAACAAAACACAAATGGAGTTGAATAAACAACAAACCAACAACTCTACTTGAGAGATAAAAACAACACACTTTGGAGAGGGATGAACAACAAACGAATAACTCTACTTGAGAATTAAACAACACACTAAAGGAGTGGGATAATGTCTAACGAAGAAGTCTATTAGACATTTAACCAATGCACATAAGGAGTAAGAGTATAACAAACGAAGAACTCTACTTGAGTGTTAACCACACACATAATGAGTGGGTTAAACAACAAATGTAAAATTCTAGTCTAGAGTTAAACAAAACAATAAAGAAGTGAGATAATTACAAACGGTGAAGTCAATTTGAAATTTAAACAACACACAAGAGGAGTAATAAAATAACGACCGAAGAACTCTACTTGAGAGTTAAACAAAACACAAAAGGAGTTGAATAAACAACAAACCAACAACTCTACTTGAGAGATAAAAACAACACACTTTGGAGTGGGATGAACAACAAACGAATAACTCTACTTGAGAGTTAATCAACAAACTAAAGGAGTGGGATAATGTCGAATGAAGTCTATTCGAGATTTAAACAATGCACATAAGGAGTAAGAGTATAACAAACGAAGAACTCTACTTGAGTGTTAAACCACACACATAATGAGTGGGTTAAACAACAAATTTAAAATTCTATTCTAGAGTTAAACAAAGCAATAAAGAAGTGAGATAATTACAAACGGAGAAGACAAATTGAAATTTAAACAACACACAAGAGGAGTAATAAAATAACGAACGAAGAACTCTACTTGAGAGTTAAACAAAACACAAAAGGAGTTGAATAAACAACAAACCAACAACTCTACTTGAGAGATAAAAACAACACACTTTGGAGAGGGATGAACAACAAACGAATAACTCTACTTGAGAGTTAAACAACACACTAAAGGAGTGGGATAATGTCGAATGAAGAAGTCTATTCGAGATTTAAACAATGCACAGAAGGAGTAAGAGTATAACAAACGAAGAACTCTAATTGACTGTTAAACCACACACATAATGAGTGGGTTAAACAACAAATGTAAAATTCTAGTCTAGAGTTAAACAAAACAATAAAGAAGTGAGATAATTACAAACGGTGAAGTCAATTTGAGATTTAAACAACACACAAGAGGAGTAATAAAATAACGAACGAAGAACTCTACTTGAGAGTTAAACAAAACCCAAATGGAGTTGAATAAACAACAAACCAACAACTCTACTTGAGAGATAAAAACAACACACTTTGGAGAGGGATGAACAACGAACGAAGAACTCTACTTGAGAGTTAAACTACACAAAAAAGGAGTGGGATAATGTCGAATGAAGAAGTCTATTCGAGATTTAAACAATGCACATAAGGAGTAAGAGTATAACAAACGAAGAACTCTACTTGAGTGTTAAACCACACACATAATGAGTGGGTTAAACAACAAATTTAAAATTCTAGTCTAGAGTTAAACAAAGCAATAAAGAAGTGAGATAATTGCAAACGGTGAAGTCAATTTGAGATTTAAACAACACACAAGAGGAGTAATAAAATAACGAACGAAGAACTCTACTTGAGAGTTAAACAAAACACAAAAGGAGTTGAATAAACAACAAACCAACAACTCTACTTGAGAGATAAAAACAACACACTTTGGAGAGGGATGAACAACAAACGAATAACTCTACTTGAGAGTTAAACAACAAACTAAAGTAGTGGGATAATGTCGAATGAAGAAGTCTATTCGAGATTTAAACAATGCACATAAGGAGTAAGAGTATAACAAACGAAGAACTCTACTTGAGTGTTAAACCACACACATAATGAGTGGGTTAAACAACAAATGTAAAATTCTAGTCTAGAGTTAAACAAAACAATAAAGAAGTGAGATAATTACAAACGGTGAAGTCAATTTGAAATTTAAACAACACCTGAGAGGAGTAATAAAATAACGAGCGAAGAACTCTACTTGAGAGTTAAACAAAACACAAAGGGAGTTGAATAAACAACAAACCAACAACTCTACTTGAGAGATAAAAACAACACACTTTGGAGAGGGATGAACAACAAGCGAATAACTCTACTTGAGAGTTAAACAACACACTAAAGGAGTGGGATAATGTCGAATGAAGAAGTCTATTCGAGATTTAAACAATGCACATAAGAAGGTAAGAGTATAACAAGCGAAGAACTCTACTTGAGTGTTAAACCACACACATAATGAGTGGGTTAAACAACAAATGTAAAATTCTAGTCTAGAGTTAAACAAAACAATAAAGAAGTGAGATAATTACAAGCGGTGAAGTCGATTTGAGATTTAAACAACACCTGAGAGGAGTAATAAAATATGACGAAGAACTCTACTTGAGAGTTAAACAAAACACAAATGGAGTTGAATAAACAACAAACCAACAACTCTACTTGAGAGATAAAAACAACACACTTTGGAGAGGATGAACAACAAGCGAATAACTCTACTTGAGAGTTAAACAACACACTAAAGGAGTGGGATAATGTCGAATGAAGAAGAAGTCTATTCGAGATTTAAACGATGCACAGAAGGAGTAAGAGTATAACAAACGAAGAACTCTACTTGAGTGTTAAACCACACACATAATGAGTGGGTTAAACAACAAATGTAAAATTCTAGTCTAGAGTTAAACAAAACAATAAAGAAGTGAGATAATTACAAACGGTGAAGTCAATTTGAGATTTAAACAACACACAAGAGGAGTAATAAAATAACGAACGAAGAACTCTACTTGAGAGTTAAACAAAACCCAAATGGAGTTGAATAAACAACAAACCAACAACTCTACTTGAGAGATAAAAACAACACACTTTGGAGAGGGATGAACAACAAACGAATAACTCTACTTGAGAGTTAAACAACACACTAAAGGAGTGGGATAATGTCGAATGAAGAAGTCTATTGAGTTTTAAACAATGCACAGAAAGGTAAAGAGTATAACAAGCGAAGAACTCTACTTGAGTGTTAAACCACACACATAATGAGTGGGTTAAACAACAAATGTAAAATTCTAGTCTAGAGTTAAACAAAACAATAAAGAAGTGAGATAATTACAAGCGGTGAAGTCGATTTGAGATTTAAACAACACCTGAGAGGAGTAATAAAATAACGAACGAAGAACTCTACTTGAGAGTTAAACAAAACACAAATGGAGTTGAATAAACAACAAACCAACAACTCTACTTGAGAGATAAAAACAACACACTTTGGAGAGGATGAACAACAAGCGAATAACTCTACTTGAGAGTTAAACAACACACTAAAGGAGTGGGATAATGTCGAATGAAGAAGTCTATTGAGATTTAAACAATGCACATAAGGAGTAAGAGTATAACAAGCGAAGAACTCTACTTGAGTGTTAAACCACACACATAATGAGTGGGTTAAACAACAAATGTAAAATTCTAGTCTAGAGTTAAACAAAACAATAAAGAAGTGAGATAATTACAAGCGGTGAAGTCGATTTGAGATTTAAACAACACCTGAGGAGTAATAAAATAACGAGCGAAGAACTCTACTTGAGAGTTAAACAAAACACAAATGGAGTTGAATAAACAACAAACCAACAACTCTACTTGAGAGATAAAAACAAGACACACTTTGGAGAGGGATGAACAACAAGCGAATAACTACTGCTTGAGAGTTAAACAACACACTAAAGAGGTGGGATAATGTCGAATGAAGAAGTATTCGAGATTTAAACAATGCAGAAAAGAGTAAGAGTATAACAAGCGAAGAACTCTGCTTGAGTGTTAAACCACACACATAATGAGTGGGTTAAACAACAAATGTAAAATTCTAGTCTAGAGTTAAACAAAACAATAAAGAAGTGAGATAATTACAAGCGGTGAAGTCGATTTGAGATTTAAACAACACACAAGAGGAGTAATAAAATAACGAGCGAAGAACTCTACTTGAGAGTTAAACAAAACACAAATGGAGTTGAATAAACAACATACCAACAACTCTACTTGAGAGATAAAGACAACACACTTTGGAGAGGGATGAACAACAAGCGAATAACTCTACTTGAGAGTTAAACAACACACTAAAGAGTGGGATAATGTCGAATGAAGAAGTCTATTAGAGATTTAAACAATGCAATAAGGAGTAAGAGTATAACAAGCGAAGAACTCTACTTGAGTGTTAAACCACACACATAATGAGTGGGTTAAACAACAAATGTAAAATTCTAGTCTAGAGTTAAACAAAACAATAAAGAAGTGAGATAATTACAAGCGGTGAAGTCGATTTGAGATTTAAACAACACCTGAGAGGAGTAATAAAATATGACGAAGAACTCTACTTGAGAGTTAAACAAAACACAAATGGAGTTGAATAAACAACAAACCAACAACTCTACTTGAGAGATAAAAACAACACACTTTGGAGAGGATGAACAACAAGCGAATAACTCTACTTGAGAGTTAAACAACACACTAAAGGAGTGGGATAATGTCGAATGAAGAAGTCTATAAGAGATTTAAACAATGCAGAAGGAGTAAGAGTATAACAAGCGAAGAACTCTACTTGAGTGTTAAACCACACACATAATGAGTGGGTTAAACAACAAATGTAAAATTCTAGTCTAGAGTTAAACAAAACAATAAAGAAGTGAGATAATTACAAGCGGTGAAGTCGATTTGAGATTTAAACAACACACAGAGGAGTAATAAAATAACGAGCGAAGAACTCTACTTGAGAGTTAAACAAAACACAATGGAGTTGAATAAACAACAAACCAACAACTCTACTTGAGAGATAAAAACAACACACTTTGGAGAGGATGAACAACAAGCGAATAACTCTACTTGAGAGTTAAACAACACACTAAAGGAGTGGGATAATGTCGAATGAAGAAGTCTATTCGAGATTTAAACAATGCACAGAAGGAGTAAGAGTATAACAAACGAAGAACTCTACTTGAGTGTTAAACCACACACATAATGAGTGGGTTAAACAACAAATGTAAAATTCTAGTCTAGAGTTAAACAAAACAATAAAGAAGTGAGATAATTACAAACGGTGAAGTCGATTTGAGATTTAAACAACACCTGAGAGGAGTAATAAAATAACGAACGAAGAACTCTACTTGAGAGTAAAACAAAACACAAAAGGAGTTGAATAAACAACAAACCAACAACTCTACTTGAGAGATAAAAACAACACACTTTGGAGAGGGATGAACAACAAACGAATAACTCTACTTGAGAGTTAAACAACACACTAAAGGAGTGGGATAATGTCGAATGAAGAAGTCTATTGGAGATTTAAACAATGCACATAAGGAGTAAGAGTATAACAAACGAAGAACTCTACTTGAGTGTTAAACCACACACATAATGAGTGGGTTAAACAACAAATGTAAAATTCTAGTCTAGAGTTAAACAAAACAATAAAGAAGTGAGATAATTACAATCGGTGAAGTCATTTTGAGATTTAAACAACACCTGAGAGGAGTAATAAAATAACGAACGAAGAACTCTACTTGAGAGTCAAACAAAACACAAAGAAGTTGAATAAACAACAAACCAACAACTCTACTTGAGAGATAAAAACAACACACTTTGGAGAGGGATGAACAACAAACGAATAACTCTACTTGAGAGTTAAACAACACACTAAAGGAGTGGGATAATGTCGAATGAAGAAGTCTATTTGAGATTTAAACAATGCACAGAAGGAGTAAGAGTATAACAAACGAAGAACTCTACTTGAGTGTTAAACCACACACATAATGAGTGGGTTAAACAACAAATGTAAAATTCTAGTCTAGAGTTAAACAAAACAATAAAGAAGTGAGATAATTACAACAGGTGAAGTCTATTTTTTATTTAAACAAAACACCAGAGGATTAATAAAATAACGAACGAAGAACTCTACTTGAGGGTTAAACAAAACACATGGAGTTGAATAAACAACAAACAACAACTACTTGAGAGATAAAAACAACACACTTTGGAGAGGGATGAACAACAAGCGAATAACTCTGCTTGAGAGTTAAACAACACACTAAAGGAGTGGGCTAATGTCGAATGAAGAAGTCTATTGAGATTTAAACAATGCATAAGGAAGGGTAAGAGTATAACAAGCGAAGAACTCTACTTGAGTGTTAAACCACACACATAATGAGTGGGTTAAACAACAAATGTAAAATTCTAGTCTAGAGTTAAACAAAACAATAAAGAAGTGAGATAATTACAAGCGGTGAAGTCGATTTGAGATTTAAACAACACCTGAGAGGAGTAATAAAATAACGAGCGAAGAACTCTACTTGAGAGTTAAACAAAACACAAATGAGTTGAATAAACAACAAACCAACAACTCTACTTGAGAGATAAAAACAACACACTTTGGAGAGGATGAACAACAAGCGAATAACTCTGCTTGAGAGTTAAACAACACACTAAAGGAGTGGGATAATGTCGAATGAAGAAGTCTATTCGAGATTTAAACAATGCGAGAAGGGTAAGAGTATAACAAGCGAAGAACTCTACTTGAGTGTTAAACCACACACATAATGAGTGGGTTAAACAACGAATGTAAAATTCTAGTCTAGAGTTAAACAAAACAATAAAGAAGTGAGATAATTACAAGCGGTGAAGTCGATTTGAGATTTAAACAACACACAAGAGGAGTAATAAAATAACGAGCGAAGAACTCTACTTGAGAGTTAAACAAAACACAAATGGAGTTGAATAAACAACAAACCAACAACTCTACTTGAGAGATAAAAACAACACACTTTGGAGAGGGATGAACAACAAGCGAATAACTCTACTTGAGAGTTAAACAACACACTAAAGAGTGGGATAATGTCGAATGAAGAAGTCTATTCGAGGTTTAAACAATGCACATAAGGAGTAAGAGTATAACAAACGAAGAACTCTACTTGAGTGTTAAACCACACACATAATGAGTGGGTTAAACAACAAATGTAAAATTCTAGTCTAGAGTTAAACAAAACAATAAAGAAGTGAGATAATTACAAGCGGTGAAGTCGATTTGAGATTTAAACAACACTGAGAGGAGTAATAAAATATGAGCGAAGAACTCTACTTGAGAGTTAAACAAAACAAATGGAGTTGAATAAACAACAAACCAACAACTCTACTTGAGAGATAAAAACAACACACTTTGGAGAGGGATGAACAACAAACGAATAACTCTACTTGAGAGTTAAACAACACACTAAAGGAGTGGGATAATGTCGAATCAAGAAGTCTATTCGAGATTTAAACAATGCACAGAAGGAGTAAGAGTATAACAAACGAAGAACTCTACTTGAGTGTTAAACCACACACATAATGAGTGGGTTAAACAACAAATGTAAAATTCTAGTCTAGAGTTAAACAAAACAATAAAGAAGTGAGATAATTACAAACGGTGAAGTCAATTTGAGATTTAAACAACACACAAGAGGAGTAATAAAATAACGAACGAAGAACTCTACTTGAGAGTTAAACAAAACCCAAATTGAGTTGAATAAACAACAAACCAACAACTCTACTTGAGAGATAAAAACAACACACTTTGGAGAGGGATGAACAACAAACGAATAACTCTACTTGAGAGTTAAACAACACACTAAAGGAGTGGGATAGTGTCGAATGAAGAAGTCTATTTGATATTTAAACGATGCACAGAAGGAGTAAGAGTATAACAAACGAAGAACTCTACTTGAGTGTTAAACCACACACATAATGAGTGGGTTAAACAACAAATGTAAAATTCTAGTCTAGAGTTAAACAAAACAATAAAGAAGTGAGATAATTACAAACGGTGAAGTCAATTTGAGATTCAAACAACACATAAGAGGAGTAATAAAATAACGAACGAAGAACTGTACTTGAGAGTTAAACAAAACACAAAACGAATTGAATAAACAACAAACGAACAACTCTACTTGAGAGATAAAAACAACACACTTTGGAGAGGGATGAACAACAAACGAATAACTCTACTTGAGAGTTAAACAACACACTAAAGGAGTGGGATAATGTCGAATGAAGAAGTCTATTCGAGATTTAAACAATGCACATAAGGAGTAAGAGTATAACAAACGAAGAACTCTACTTGAGTGTTAAACCACACACATAATGAGTGGGTTAAACAACAAATGTAAAATTCTAGTCTAGAGTTAAACAAAACAATAAAGAAGTGAGATAATTACAAACGGTGAAGTCAATTTGAGATTTAAACAACACACAAGAGGAGTAATAAAATAACGAACGAAGAACTCTACTTGAGAGTTAAACAAAACCCAAATGGAGTTGAATAAACAACAAACCAACAACTCTACTTGAGAGATAAAAACAACACACTTTGGAGAGGGATGAACAACAAACGAATAACTCTACTTGAGAGTTAAACAACACACTAAAGGGGTGGGATAATGTCGAATGAAGAAGTCTATTCGAGATTTAAACAATGCACAGAAGGAGTAAAAGTATAACAAACGAAGAACTCTACTTGAGTGTTAAACCACACACATAATGAGTGGGTTAAACAACAAATGTAAAATTCTAGTCTAGAGTTAAACAAAACAATAAAGAAGTGAGATAATTACAAGCGGTGAAGTCGATTTGAGATTTAAACAACACCTGAGAGGAGTAATAAAATAACGAAGAACTCTACTTGAGAGTTAAACAAAACACAAAGGAGTTGAATAAACAACAAACCAACAACTCTACTTGAGAGATAAAAACAACACTTTGGAGAGGGATGAACAACAAGCGAATAACTCTGCTTGAGAGTTAAACAACACACTAAAGGGGTGGGATAATGTCAAATGAAGAAGTCTATTGAGATTTAAACAATGCACGAAGGAGTAAGAGTATAACAAGCGAAGAACTCTACTTGAGTGTTAAACCACACACATAATGAGTGGGTTAAACAACAAATGTAAAATTCTAGTCTAGAGTTAAACAAAACAATAAAGAAGTGAGATAATTACAAGCGGTGAAGTCGATTTGAGATTTAAACAACACACAGAGGAGTAATAAAATAACGAGCGAAGAACTCTACTTGAGAGTTAAACAAAACACAAAGGAGTTGAATAAACAACAAACCAACAACTCTACTTGAGAGATAAAAACAACACACTTTGGAGAGGATGAACAACAAGCGAATAACTCTACTTGAGAGTTAAACAACACACTAAAGGAGTGGGATAATGTCGAATGAAGAAGTCTATTCGAGATTTAAACAATGCACAGAAGGAGTAAGAGTATAACAAACGAAGAACTCTACTTGAGTGTTAAACCACACACATAATGAGTGGGTTAAACAACAAATGTAAAATTCTAGTCTAGAGTTAAACAAAACAATAAAGAAGTGAGATAATTACAAACGGTGAAGTCAATTTGAGATTCAAACAACACCTGAGAGGAGTAATAAAATAACGAGCGAAGAACTCTACTTGAGAGTTAAACAAAACAAATGGAGTTGAATAAACAACAAACCAACAACTCTACTTGAGAGATAAAAACAACACACTTCGGAGAGGATGAACAACAAGCGAATAACTCTACTTGAGAGTTAAACAACACACTAAAGGAGTGGGATAATGTCGAATGAAGAAGTCTATTAGAGATTTAAACAATGCACATAAGGTGTAAGTGTATAACAAAAGAAGAACTCTACTTGAGTGTTAAACCACACACATAATGAGTGGGTTAAACAACAAATGTAAAATTCTAGTCTAGAGTTAAACAAAACAATAAAGAAGTGAGATAATTACAAGCGGTGAAGTCGATTTGAGATTTAAACAACACCTGAGAGGAGTAATAAAATAACGAGCGAAGAACTCTACTTGAGAGTTAAACAAAACCCAAATGGAGTTGAATAAACAACAAACCAACAACTCTACTTGAGAGATAAAAACAAGACACTTTGGAGAGGGAGGAACAACAAGCGAATAACTCTACTTGAGAGTTAAACAACACACTAACGTTGTGGGATAATGTCTATTGAATAAGTCTTTTGTCTTTTTAACAATGCACAGAAGGAGTATGAGTATAACAAACGAAGAACTCTACTTGAGTGTTAAACCACACACATAATGAGTGGGTTAAACAACAAATGTAAAATTCTAGTCTAGAGTTAAACAAAACAATAAAGAAGTGAGATAATTACAAGCGGTGAAGTCGATTTGAGATTTAAACAACACCTGAGGAGTAATAAAATAACGAGCGAAGAACTCTACTTGAGAGTTAAACAAAACACAAATGGAGTTGAATAAACAACAAACCAACAACTCTACTTGAGAGATAAAAACCACACACTTTGGAGAGGGATGAACAACAAGCGAATAACTCTGCTTGAGAGTTAAACAACACACTAAAGGAGTGGGATAATGTCGAATGAAGAAGTCTATTAGAGATTTAAACAATGCACATAAGGAGTAAGAGTATAACAAGCGAAGAACTCTACTTGAGTGTTAAACCACACACATAATGAGTGGGTTAAACAACAAATGTAAAATTCTAGTCTAGAGTTAAACAAAACAATAAAGAAGTGAGATATTTACAAGCGGTGAAGTCGATTTGAGATTTAAACAACACCTGAGAGGAGTAATAAAATAACGAGCGAAGAACTCTACTTGAGAGTTAAACAAAACACAAAAGGAGTTGAATAAACAACAAACCAACAACTCTACTTGAGAGATAAAAACAACACACTTTGGAGAGGGATGAACAACAAACGAATAACTCTACTTGAGAGTTAAACAACACTAAAAAGGTGGGATAATGTCGAATGAAGAAGTCTATTGAGATTTAAACAATGCACAGAAGGAGTAAGAGTATAACCAACGAACAACTCTACTTGAGTGTTAAACCACACACATAATGAGTGGGTTAAAAAACAAATGTAAAATTCTAGTCTAGAGTTAAACAAAGCAATAAAGAAGTGAGATAATTACAAACGGAGAAGTCAATTTGAGATTTAAACAACACACATGAGGAGTAATAAAGTAACGAACGAAAAACTCTACTTGAGAGTTAAACAAAACACAAATGGAGTTGAATAATCAACAAACCAACAACTCTACTTGAGAGATAAAAACAAGACACTTTGGAGAGGGATGAACAACAAACGAATAACTCTACTTGAGAGTTAAACAACACACTAAAGGAGTGGGATAATGTCGAAAGAAGAAGTCTATTCCAGATTTAAACAATGCACATAAGGAGCAAGAGTATAACAAACGAAGAACTCTACTTGAGTGTTAACCACACACATATTGAGTGGGTTAAACAACAAATTTAAAATTCTGGACTAGAGTTAAACAAAACAATAAAGAAGTGAGATAATTACAAACGGTGAAGTCAAGTTGAGATTTAAACAACACACAAGAGGAAAAATAAAATAACGACCGAAGAACTCTACTTGAGAGTTAAACAAAACACAAATGGAGTTGAATAAACAACAAACGAACAACTCTACTTGAGAGATAAAAACAACACACTTTGGAGAGGGATGAACAACAAACGAATAACTCTACTTGAGAGTTAAACAACACACTAAAGGAGTGGGATAATGTCGAATGAAGAAGTCTATTCGAGATTTAAACAATGCAGAAAAGGAGAAAGAGTATAACAAACGAAGAACTCTACTTGAGTGTTAAACCACACAGATAATGAGTTGGTTAAACAACAAATGTAAAATTCTAGTCTAAAGTTAAACAAAACAATAAAGAAGTGAGATAATTACAAACGGTGAAGTCAATTTGAGATTTAAACAACACACAAGAGGAGTAATAAAATAACGAACGAAGAACTGTACTTGAGAGTTACACAAAACACAAAAGGAATTGAATAAACAACAAACCAACAACTCTACTTGAGAGATAAAAACAACACACTTTGGAGAGGGATGAACAACAAACGTATAACTCTACTTGAGAGTTAAACAACACACTAAAGGAGTGGGATAATGTCGAATGAAGAAGTCTATTGAGATTTAAACAATGCACATAAGGAAAAGAGTATAACAAACGAAGAACTCTACTTGAGTGTTAAACCACACACATAATGAGTGGGTTAAACAACAAATGTAAAATTCTAGTCTAGAGTTAAACAAAACAATAAAGAAGTGAGATAATTACAAACGGTGAAGTCAATTTGAGATTTAAACAACACCTGAGAGGAGTAATAAAATAACGAGCGAAGAACTCTACTTGAGAGTTAAACAAAACACAATGGAGTTGAATAAACAACAAACCAACAACTCTACTTGAGAGATAAAAACAACACACTTTGGAGAGGATGAACAACAAGCGAATAACTCTACTTGAGGTTAAACAACACACTAAAGGAGTGGGATAATGTCGAATGAAGAAGTCTATTAGAGATTTAAACAATGCACGAAGGAGTAAGAGTATAACAAGCGAAGAACTCTACTTGAGTGTTAAACCACACACATAATGAGTGGGTTAAACAACAAATGTAAAATTCTAGTCTAGAGTTAAACAAAACAATTAAGAAGTGAGATAATTACAAACGGTGAAGTCGATTTGAGATTTAAACAACACACAGAGGAGTAATAAAATAACGAGCGAAGAACTCTACTTGAGAGTTAAACAAAACACAAATGGAGTTGAATAAACACCAAACCAACAAAACTACTTGAGAGATAAAAACAACACACTTTGGAGAGGGATGAACAACAAGCGAATAACTCTGCTTGAGAGTTAAACAACACACTAAAGGAGTGGGATAATGTCGAATGAAGAAGTCTATAGAGATTTAAACAATGCACAGAAGGAGTAAGAGTATAACAAACGAAGAACTCTACTTGAGTGTTAAACCACACACATAATGAGTGGGTTAAACAACAAATGTAAAATTCTAGTCTAGAGTAAAACAAAACAATAAAGAAGTGAGATAATTACAAACGGTGAAGTCAATTTGAGATTTAAACAACACTGAGAGGAGTAATAAAATAACGACCGAAGAACTCTACTTGAGAGTTAAACAAAACACAAAAGGAGTTGAATAAACAACAAACCAACAACTCTACTTGAGAGATAAAAACAACACACTTTGGAGAGGGATGAACAACAAACGAATAACTCTACTTGAGAGTTAAACAACACACTAAAGGACTGGGATAATGTCGAATGAAGAAGTCTATTCGAGATTTAAACGATGCACAGAAGGAGTAAGAGTATAACAAACAAAGAACTCTACTTGAGTGTTAAACCACACACATAATGAGTGGGTTAAACAACAAATGTAAAATTCTAGTCTAGAGTTAAACAAAACAATAAAGAAGTGAGATAATTACAAACGGTGAAGTCAATTTGAGATTCAAACAACACACAAGAGGAGTAATAAAATAACGAACGAAGAACTCTACTTGAGAGTTAAACAAAACCCAAATGGAGTTGAATAAACAACAAACCAACAACTCTACTTGAGAGATAAAAACAACACACTTTGGAGAGGGATGAACAACAAACGAATAACTCTACTTGAGAGTTAAACAACACACTAAAGGAGTGGGATAATGTCGAATGAAGAAGTCTATTCGAGATTTAAACAATGCACAGAAGGAGTAAGAGTATAACAAACGAAGAACTCTACTTGAGTGTTAAACCACACAGATAATGAGTGGGTTAAACAACAAATGTAAAATTCTAGTCTAGAGTTAAACAAAACAATAAAGAAGTGAGATAATTACAAACGGTGAAGTCAATTTGAGATTTAAACAACACACAAGAGGAGTAATAAAATAACGAACGAAGAACTGTACTTGAGAGTTAAACAAAACACAAAACGAATTGAATAAACAACAAACGAACAACTCTACTTGAGAGATAAAAACAACACACTTTGGAGAGGGATGAACAACAAACGAATAACTCTACTTGAGAGTTAAACAACACACTAAAGGAGTGGGATAATGTCGAATGAAGAAGTCTATTCGAGATTTAAACGATGCACAGAAGGAGTAAGAGTATAACAAACAAAGAACTCTACTTGAGTGTTAAACCACACACATAATGAGTGGGTTAAACAACAAATGTAAAATTCTAGTCTAGAGTTAAACAAAACAATAAAGAAGTGAGATAATTACAAACGGTGAAGTCAATTTGAGATTTAAACAACACCTGAGAGTAATAAAATAACGAACGAAGAACTCTACTTGAGAGTTAAACAAAACCCAAATGGAGTTGAATAAACAACAAACCAACAACTCTACTTGAGAGATAAAAACAACACACTTTGGAGAGGGATGAACAACAAACGAATAACTCTACTTGAGAGTTAAACAACACACTAAAGGAGTGGGATAATGTCGAATGAAGAAGTCTATTCGAGATTTAAACAATGCACATAAAGGTAAGAGTATAACAAGCGATGAACTCTACTTGAGTGTTAAACCACACACATAATGAGTGGGTTAAACAACAAATGTAAAATTCTAGTCTAGAGTTAAACAAAACAATAAAGAAGTAAGATAATTACAAACGGTGAAGTCAATTTGAGATTTAAACAACACCTGAGAGGAGTAATAAAATAACGAGCGAAGAACTCTACTTGAGAGTTAAACAAAACACAAATGGAGTTGAATAAACAACAAACCAACAACTCTACTTGAGAGATAAAAACAAGACACACTTTGTAGAGGGATGAACAACAAGCGAATAACTCTACTTGAGAGTTAAACAACACACTAAAGGAGTGGGATAATGTCGAATGAAGAAGTCTATTCGAGATTTGAACAATGCACATAAGGAGTAAGAGTATAACAAACGAAGAACTCTACTTGAGTGTTAAACCACACACATAATGAGTGGGTTAAACAACAAATGTAAAATTCTAGTCTAGAGTTAAACAAAACAATAAAGAAGTGAGATAATTACAAACGGTGAAGTCAATTTGAGATTTAAACAACACCTGAGAGGAGTAATAAAATAACGAGCGAAGAACTCTACTTGAGAGTTAAACAAAACACAAAGGAGTTGAATAAACAACAAACCAACAACTCTACTTGAGAGATAAAAACAACACACTTTGGAGAGGGATGAACAACAAACGAATAACTCTACTTGAGAGTTAAACAACACACTAAAGGAGTGGGATAATGTCGAATCAAGAAGTCTATTCGAGATTTAAACAATGCACAGAAGGAGTAAGAGTATAACAAACGAAGAACTCTACTTGAGTGTTAAACCACACAGATAATGAGTGGGTTAAACAAGAAATGTAAAATTCTAGTCTAGAGTTAAACAAAACAATAAAGAAGTGAGACAATTACAAACGGTGAAGTCAATTTGAGATTTAAACAACATACAAGAGGAGTAATAAAATAACGAACGAAGAACTGTACTTGAGAGTTAAACAAAACACAAAACGAATTAAATAAACAACAAACGAACAACTCTACTTGAGAGATAAAAACAACACACTTTGGAGAGGGATGAACAACAAACGAATAACTCTACTTGAGAGTTAAACAACACACTAAAGGAGTGGGATAATGTCGAATGAAGAAGTCTATTCGAGATTTAAACGATGCACAGAAGGAGTAAGAGTATAACAAACGAAGAACTCTACTTGAGTGTTAAACCACACACATAATGAGTGGGTTAAACAACAAATGTAAAATTCTAGTCTAGAGTTAAACAAAACAATAAAGAAGTGAGATAATTACAAACGGTGAAGTCAATTTGAGATTTAAACAACACCTGAGAGGAGTAATAAAATAACGAGCGAAGAACTCTACTTGAGAGTTAAACAAAACACAAATGGAGTTGAATAAACAACAAACCAACAACTCTGCTTGAGAGATAAAAACAACACACTTTGGAGAGGGATGAACAACAAGCGAATAACTCTACTTGAGAGTTAAACAACACACTAAAGGAGTGGGATAATGTCGAGTGAAGAAGTCTATTGAGATTTAAACAATGCAGAGAAGGGTAAGAGTATAACAAGCGAAGAACTCTACTTGAGTGTTAAACCACACACATAATGAGTGGGTTAAACAACAAATGTAAAATTCTAGTCTAGAGTTAAACAAAACAATAAAGAAGTGAGATAATTACAAGCGGTGAAGTCGATTTGAGATTTAAACAACACACGAGAGGAGTAATAAAATAACGAGCGAAGAACTCTACTTGAGAGTTAAACAAAACAAATGGAGTTGAATAAATAACAAACCAACAACTCTTCTTGAGAGATAAAAACAACACACTTTGGAGAGGGATGAACAACAAGCGAATAACTCTGCTTGAGAGTTAAACAACACACTAAAGGAGTGGGATAATGTCGAATGAAGAAGTCTATTAGAGATTTAAACAATGCACATAAGGGTAAGAGTATAACAAGCGAAGAACTCTACTTGAGTGTTAAACCACACACATAATGAGTGGGTTAAACAACAAATGTAAAATTCTAGTCTAGAGTTAAACAAAACAATAAAGAAGTGAGATAATTACAAGCGGTGAAGTCGATTTGAGATTTAAACAACACAAGAGGAGTAATAAAATAACGAGCGAAGAACTCTACTTGAGAGTTAAACAAAACACAAATGGAGTTGAAGAAACAACAAACCAACAACTCTACTTGAGAGATAAAAACAAGACACTTTGGAGAGGGATGAACAACAAAAGAAAAACTCTACTTGAGAGTTAAACAACACACTAAAGAGGTGGGATAATGTGAATGAAGAAGTCTATTAGAGATTTAAACAATGCACATAAGGAGTAAGAGTATAACAAGCGAAGAACTCTACTTGAGTGTTAAACCACACACATAATGAGTGGGTTAAACAACAAATGTAAAATTCTAGTCTAGAGTTAAACAAAACAATAAAGAAGTGAGATAATTACAAGCGGTGAAGTCGATTTGAGATTTAAACAACACGAGAGGTAATAAAATAGCGAGCGAAGAACTCTACTTGAGAGTTAAACAAAACACAAATGGAGTTGACTAAACAACAAAACAACAACTCTACTTGAGATATAAAAACAAGACACAGTGTAGAGGGATGAACAACAAACGAATAACTCTACTAGAGAGTTAAACAACACACAAAAGGAGTGGGATAATGTCGAATGAAGAAGTACATTCGAGAATTAAACAATGCACATAAGGACTAAGAGCATAACAAACACACAACAATTCTTGAGTGTTAAACCACACACATAATGAGTGGGTTAAACAACAAATGTAAAATTCTAGTCTAGAGTTAAACAAAACAATAAAGAAGTGAGATAATTACAAACAGTGAAGTCAATTTGAGATTTAAACAACACACAAGAGGAGTAATAAAATAACGAACGAAGAACTCTACTTGAGAGTTAAACAAAATTCAAATGGAGTTGAATAAACAACAAACCAACAACTCTACTTGAGAGATAAAAACAACACACTTTGGAGAGGGATGAACAACAAACGAATAACTCTACTTGAGAGTTAAACAACACACTAAAGGAGTGGGATAATGTCGAATCAAGAAAGTACATTGAGATTTAAACAATGCACAGAAGGAGTAAGAGTATAACAAACGAAGAACTCTACTTGAGTGTTAAACCACACAGATAATGAGTGGGTTAAACAAGAAATGTAAAATTCTAGTCTAGAGTTAAACAAAACAATAAAGAAGTGAGACAATTACAAACGGTGAAGTCAATTTGAGATTTAAACAACATACAAGAGGAGTAATAAAATAACGAACGAAGAACTGTACTTGAGAGTTAAACAAAACACAAAACGAATTGAATAAACAACAAACGAACAACTCTACTTGAGAGATAAAAACAACACACTTTGGAGAGGGATGAACAACAAACGAATAACTCTACTTGAGAGTTAAACAACACACTAAAGGAGTGGGATAATGTCGAATGAAGAAGTCTATTCGAGATTTAAACGATGCACAGAAGGAGTAAGAGTATAACAAACAAAGAACTCTACTTGAGTGTTAAACCACACACATAATGAGTGGGTTAAACAACAAATGTAAAATTCTAGTCTAGAGTTAAACAAAACAATAAAGAAGTGAGATAATTACAAACGGTGAAGTCAATTTGAGATTCAAACAACACACAAGAGGAGTAATAAAATAACGAACGAAGAACTCTACTTGAGAGTTAAACAAAACCCAAATTGAGTTGAATAAACAACAAACCAACAACTCTACTTGAGAGATAAAAACAACACACTTTGGAGAGGGATGAACAACAAACGAATAACTCTACTTGAGAGTTAAACAACACACTAAAGGAGTGGGATAATGTCGAATCAAGAAGTCTATTCGAGATTTAAACAATGCACATAAGGAGTAAAAGTATAACAAACGAAGAACTCTACTTGAGTGTTAAACCACACAGATAATGAGTGGGTTAAACAACAAATGTAAAATTCTAGTCTAGAGTTAAACAAAACAATAAAGAAGTGAGATAATTACAAACGGTGAAGTCAATTTGAGATTTAAACAACACACAAGAGGAGTAATAAAATAACGAACGAAGAACTCTACTTGAGAGTTAAACAAAACACAAATGGAGTTGAATAAACACCAAACCAACAACTCTACTTGAGAGATAAAAATAAGACACTTTGGAGAGGATGAACAACAAGCGAATAACTCTGCTTGAGAGTTAAACAACACACTAAAGGAGTGGGATAATGTCGAATGAAGAAGTCTATTTGAGATTTAAACAATGCACATAAGGAGTAAGAGTATAACAAACGAAGAACTCTACTTGAGTGTTAAACCACACACATAATGAGTGGGTTAAACAACAAATGTAAAATTCTAGTCTAGAGTTAAACAAAACAATAAAGAAATGAGATAATTACAAGCGGTGAAGTCGATTTGAGATTTAAACAACACGAGAGAGTAATAAAATAACGAGCGAAGAACTCTACTTGAGAGTTAAACAAAACAAATGGAGTTGAATAAACAACAAACCAACAACTCTACTTGAGAGATAAAAACAACACACTTTGGAGAGGATGAACAACAAGCGAATAACTCTGCTTGAGAGTTAAACAACACACTAAAGGAGTGGGATAATGTCGAATGAAGAAGTCTATTTGAGATTTAAACAATGCACAGAAGGAGTAAGAGTATAACAAACGAAGAACTCTACTTGAGTGTTAAACCACACACATAATGAGTGGGTTAAACAACAAATGTAAAATTCTAGTCTAGAGTTAAACAAAACAATAAAGAAGTGAGATAATTACAAACGGTGAAGTCAAGTTGAGATTTAAACAACACTGAGAGGATTAATAAAATAACGACCGAAGAACTCTACTTGAAAGTTAAACAAAACACAAATGGAGTTGAATAAACAACAAACGAACAACTCTACTTGAGAGATAAAAACAACACACTTTGGAGAGGGATGAACAACAAACGAATATCTCTACTTGAGAGTTAAACAACACACTAAAGGAGTGGGATAATGTCGAATGAAGAAGTCTATTCGAGATTTAAACAATGCACATAAGGAGTAAGAGTATAACAAACGAAGAACTCTACTTGAGTGTTAACCACACACATAATGAGTGGGTTAAACAACAAATGTAAAATTCTAGTCTAGAGTTAAACAAAACAATAAAGAAGTGAGATAATTACAAACGGTGAAGTCAATTTGAGATTTAAACAACACACAAGAGGAGTAATAAAATAACGAACGAAGAACTCTACTTGAGAGTTAAACAAAATTCAAATGGAGTTGAATAAACAACAAACCAACAACTCTACTTGAGAGATAAAAACAACACACTTTGGAGAGGGATGAACAACAAACGAATATCTCTACTTGAGAGTTAAACAACACACGAAAGGAGTGGGATAATGTCGAATGAAGAAGTCTATTCAAGATTTAAACAATGCACATAAGGGTAAGAGTATAACAAGCGAAGAACTCTACTTGAGTGTTAAACCACACACATAATGAGTGGGTTAAACAACAAATGTAAAATTCTAGTCTAGAGTTAAACAAAACAATAAAGAAGTGAGACAATTACAAACGGTGAATTCAATTTGAGATTTAAACAACACCTGAGAGGAGTAATAAAATAACGAGCGAAGAACTCTACTTGAGAGTTAAACAAAAATCAAATGGATTTCAATAAACAACAAACGAACAACTCTACTTGAGAGATAAAAACAACACACTTTGGAGAGGGATGAACAACAAGCGAATAACTCTGCTTGAGAGTTAAACAACACACTAAAGAGGTGGGATAATGTCGAATGAAGAAGTCTATTAGAGATTTAAACAATGCACATAAGGGTAAGAGTATAACAAACGAAGAACTCTACTTGAGTGTTAAACCACACACATAATGAGTGGGTTAAACAACAAATGTAAAATTCTAGTCTAGAGTTAAACAAAACAATAAAGAAGTGAGATAATTACAAACGGTGAAGTCAATTTGAGATTTAAACAACACACAAGAGGAGTAATAAAATAACGAACGAAGAACTCTACTTGAGAGTTAAACAAAACACAAAAGGAGTTGAATAAACAACAAACCAACAACTCTACTTGAGAGATAAAAACAACACACTTTGGAGAGGGATGAACAACAAACGAATAACTCTACTTGAGAGTTAAACAACACACTAAAGGAGTGGGATAATGTCGAATGAAGAAGTCTATTCGAGATTTAAACATTGCACAGAAGGATTAAGAGTATAACAAACGAAGAACTCTACTTGAGTGTTAAACCACACACATAATGAGTGGGTTAAACAACAAATGTAAATTCTAGTCTAGAGTTGAACAAAACAATAAAGAAGTGAGATAATTACAAACGGTGAAGTCAATTTGAGATTTAAACAACACACAAGAGGAGTAATAAAATAACGAACGAAGAACTCTACTTGAGAGTTAAACAAAACACAAAAGGAGTTGAATAAACAACAAACCAACAACTCTACTTGAGAGATAAAAACAACACACTTTGGAGAGGGATGAACAACAAACGAATAACTCTACTTGAGAGTTAAACAACACACTAAAGGAGTGGGATAATGTCGAATGAAGAAGTCTATTCGAGATTTAAACATTGCACATAAGGAGTAAGAGTATAATAAACGAAGAACTCTACTTGAGTGTTAAACGACACACATAATGAGTGGGTTAAACAACAAATGTAAAATTCTAGTCTAGAGTTACAAAACAATAAAGAAGTGAGATAATTACAAACGGCGAAGTCAATTTGAGATTTAAACAACACACAAGAGGAGTAATAAAATAACGAACGAAGAACTCTACTTGACAGTTAAACAAAACATGGAGTTGAATAAACAACAAACCAACAACTCTACTTGAGAGATAAAAACAACACACTTTGGAGAGGGATGAACAACGAACGAAGAACTCTACTTGACAGTTAAACAAAACACTAAAGGAGTGGGATAATGTCGAATGAAGAAGTCTATTCGAGATTTAAACATTGCACATAAAGAGTAAGAGTATAACAAACGAAGAACTCTACTTGAGTGTTAAACCACACAGATAATGAGTGGGTTAAACAACAAATGTAAAATTCTAGTCTAGAGTTAAACAAAACAGTAAAGAAGTGAGATAATTACAAACGGAGAAGTCAATTTGAGATTTAAACAACACACAAGAGGAGTAATAAAATAACGAACGAAGAACTCTACTTGAGAGTTAAACAAAACACAAAAGGAATTGAATAAACAACAAACGAACAACTCTACTTGAGAGATAAAAACAACACACTTTGGAGAGGGATGAACAACAAACGAATAACTCTACTTGAGAGTTAAACAACACACTAAAGAGTGGGATAATGTCGAATGAAGAAGTCTATTCGAGATTTAAACAATGCACATAAAGGTAAGAGTATAACAAGCGAAGAACTCTGCTTGAGTGTTAAACCACACACATAATGAGTGGGTTAAACAACAAATGTAAAATTCTAGTCTAGAGTTAAACAAAACAATAAAGAAGTGAGATAATTACAAACGGAGAAGTCAATTTGAGATTTAAACAACACACAAGAGGAGCAATAAAATAACGAACGAAGAACTCTACTTGAGAGTTAAACAAAACACAAATGGAGTTGAATAAACACCAAACCAACAACTCTACTTGAGAGATAAAAACAAGACACTTTGGAGAGGGATGAACAACAAACAAATAACTCTACTTGAGAGTCAAACAACTCACTAAAGGAGTGGGATAATGTCGAATGAAGAAGACTATTCGAGATTTAAACAATGCACATAAGGAGTAAGAGTATAACAAACGAAGAACTCTACTTGAGTGTTAAACCACACACATAATGAGTGGGTTAAACAACAAATGTAAAATTCTAGTCTAGAGTTCAACAAAACAATAAAGAAGTGAGATAATTACAAACGGTGAAGTCAATTTGAGATTTAAACAACACACAAGAGGAGTAATAAAATAACGAGCGAAGAACTCTACTTGAGAGTTAAACAAAAACCAAATGGAGTTGAATAAACAACAAACCAACAACTCTACTTGAGAGATAAAAACAAGACACTTTGGAGAGGGATGAACAACAAGCGAATAACTCTGCTTGAGAGTAAAACAACACACTAAAGGAGTGGGATAATGTCGAATGAAGAAGTCTATTCGAGATTTAAACAATGCACATAAAGAGTAAAGAGTATAACAAGCGAAGAACTCTACTTGAGTGTTAAACCACACACATAATGAGTGGGTTAAACAACAAATGTAAAATTCTAGTCTAGAGTTAAACAAAACAATAAAGAAGTGAGATGATTACAAGCGGTGAAGTCGATTTGAGATTTAAACAACACCTGAGAGGTAATAAAATATGAGCGAAGAACTCTACTTGAGAGTTAAACAAAACACAAAGGAGTTGAATAAACAACAAACCAACAACTCACTTGAGAGATAAAAACAACACACTTTGGAGAGGGATGAACAACAAGCGAATAACTCTGCTTGAGAGTTAAACAACACACTAAAGGGTGGGATAATGTGAATGAAGAAGTCTATTGAGATTTAAACAATGCACATAAGGAGTAAGAGTATAACAAGCGAAGAACTCTACTTGAGTGTTAAACCACACACATAATGAGTGGGTTAAACAACAAATGTAAAATTCTAGTCTAGAGTTAAACAAAACAATAAAGAAGTGAGATAATTACAAGCGGTGAAGTCGATTTGAGATTTAAACAACACCTGAGAGGAGTAATAAAATAACGAGCGAAGAACTCTACTTGAGAGTTAAACAAAACCAAATGGAGTTGAATAAACAACAAACCAACAACTCTACTTGAGAGATAAAAACAACACACTTTGGAGAGGATGAACAACAACCGAATAACTCTACTTGAGAGTTAAACAACACACTAAAGGAGTGGGATAATGTCGAATGAAGAAGTCTATTCGAGATTTAAACGATGCACATAAGGAGTAAGAGTATAACAAACGAAGAACTCTACTTGAGTGTTAAACCACACACATAATGAGTGGGTTAAACAACAAATGTAAAATTCTAGTCTAGAGTTAAACAAAACAATAAAGAAGTGAGATAATTACAAGCGGTGAAGTCGATTTGAGATTTAAACAACACACAAGAGGTAATAAAATAGCGAGCGAAGAACTCTACTTGAGAGTTAAACAAAACACAAATGGAGTTGAATAAACAACAATTCAACAACTCTACTTGAGAGATAAAAACAAGACACTTTGGAGAGGGATGAACAACAAACGAATAACTCTACTTGAGAGTTAAATAACACACTAAAGGGTGGGATAATGTCGAATGAAGAAGTCTATTAGAGATTTAAACAATGCACATAAGTAAGAGTATAACAAGCGAAGAACTCTACTTGAGTGTTAACCACACACATAATGAGTGGGGTAAACAACAAATGTAAAATTCTAGTCTAGAGTTAAACAAAACAATAAAGTGAGATAATTACAAGCGGTGAAGTCGATTTGAGATTTAAACAACACGAGAGTAATAAAATATGAGCGAAGAACTCTACTTGAGAGAGTTAAACAAAACAAATGGAGTTGAATAAACAACAAACCAACAACTCTACTTGAGACATAAAAACAAGACACACTTTGGAGAGGGATGAACAACAAGCGAATAACTCTACTTGAGAGTTAAACAACACACTAAAGAGTGGGATAATGTCGAATGAAGAAGTCTATTGAGATTTAAACAATGCATAAGGAGTAAGAGTATAACAAGCGAAGAACTCTACTTGAGTGTTAAACCACACACATAATGAGTGGGTTAAACAACAAATGTAAAATTCTAGTCTAGAGTTAAACTAAACAATAAAGAAGTGAGATAATTACAAGCGGTGAAGTCGATTTGAGATTTAAACAACACCTGAGAGGAGTAATAAAATATGACGAGCGAAGAACTCTACTTGAGAGTTAAACAAAACACAAATGGAGTTGAATAAACAACAAACCAACAACTCTACTTGAGAGATAAAAAACAAGACACTTTGGAGAGGGATGAACAACAAGCGAATAACTCTACTTGAGAGTTAAACAACACACTAAAGGAGTGGGATAATGTCGAATGAAGAAGTCTATTAGAGATTTAAACAATGCACATAAGGAGTAAAGAGTATAACAAGCGAAGAACTCTACTTGAGTGTTAAACCACACACATAATGAGTGGGTTAAACAACAAATGTAAAATTCTAGTCTAGAGTTAAACTAAACAATAAAGAAGTGAGATAATTACAAGCGGTGAAGTCGATTTGAGATTTAAACAACACACGAGAGGAGTAATAAAATAACGAGCGAAGAACTCTACTTGAGAGTTAAACAAAACAAATGGAGTTGAATAAACAACAAACCAACAACTCTACTTGAGAGATAAAAACAAGACACTTTGGAGAGGATGAACAACAAACGAATAACTCTACTTGAGAGTTAAACAACACACTAAAGAGGTGGGATAATGTCGAATGAAGAAGTCTATTGAGATTTAAACAATGCACATAAGGAGTAAGAGTATAACAAGCGAAGAACTCTACTTGAGTGTTAAACCACACACATAATGAGTGGGTTAAACAACAAATGTAAAATTCTAGTCTAGAGTTAAACAAAAGAATAAAAGTGAGATAATTACAAGCGGTGAAGTCAATTTGAGATTTAAACAACACCTGAGAGGAGTAATAAAATAACGAGCGAAGAACTCTACTTGAGAGTTAAACAAAACAAATTGAGTTGAATAAACAACAAACCAACAAGTCTACTTGAGAGATAAAAACAAGACACACTTTGGAGAGGGAAGAACAACAAACGCATAACTCTACTTGAGAGTTAAACAACACACTAAAGGAGTGGGATAATGTCGAAGGAAGAAGTCTATTCGAGATTTAAACAATGCACATAAGGAGTAAGAGTATAACAAACGAAGAACTCTACTTGAGTGTTAAACCACACACATAATGAGTGGGTTAAACAACAAATGTAAAATTCTAGTCTAGAGTTAAACAAAACAATAAAGAAGTGAGATAATTACAAACGGTGAAGTCAATTTGAGATTTAAACAACACCTGAGAGTAATAAAATATGAGCGAAGAACTCTACTTGAGAGTTAAACAAAACAAAATGGAATTGAATAAACAACAAACCAACAACCCTACTTGAGAGATAAAAAAAACACACTTTGGAGAGGATGAACAACAAGCGAATAACTACTTGAGAGTTAAACAACACACTAAAGGAGTGGGATAATGTGAATGAAGAAGTCTATTGATTTAAACAATGCACAGAAGGAGTAAGAGTATAACAAACGAAGAACTCTACTTGAGTGTTAAACCACACACATAATGAGTGGGTTAAACAACAAATGTAAAATTCTAGTCTAGAGTTAAACAAAACAATAAAGAAGTGAGATAATTACAAACGGTGTGGTCAATTAGAGATTTAAACAACACACAAGAGGAGTAATAAAATAACGAACGAAGAACTCTACTTGAGAGTTAAACAAAACAAAAATGGAGTTGAATAAACACCAAACCAACAACTCTACTTGAGAGATAAAAACAAGTCACTTTGGAGAGGGATGAACAACAAACAAATAACTCTACTTGAGAGTTAAACAACACACTAAAGGAGTGGGATAATGTCGAATGAAGAAGTCTATTAGACATTTAAACAATGCACATAAGGAGTAAGAGTATAACAAACAAAGAACTCTGCTTGAGTGTTAAACCACACACATAATGAGTGGGTTAAACAACAAATGTAAAATTCTAGTCTAGAGTTAAACAAAACAATAAAGAAGTGAGATAATTACAAACGGAGAAGTCAATTTGAGATTTAAACAACACACTGAGGTAATAAAATATGAGCGAAGAACTCTACTTGAGAGTTAAACAAAACACAAATGGAGTTGAATAAACAACAAACCAACAACTCTACTTGAGAGATAAAAACAACACACTTTGGAGAGGGATGAACAACAAACGAATAACTCTACTTGAGAGTTAAACAACACACTAAAGGAGTGGGATAATATCGAATGAAGAAGTCTATTCGAGATTTAAACAATGCACAGAAGGAGTAAGAGTATAACAAACGAAGAACTCTACTTGAGTGTTAAACCACACACATAATGAGTGGGTTAAACAACAAATGTAAAATTCTAGTCTAGAGTTAAACAAAACAATAAAGAAGTGAGATAATTACAAACGGAGAAGTCAATTTGAGATTTAAACAACACACAAGAGGAGTAATAAAATAACGAACTAAGAACTCTACTTTAGAGTTAAAAAAAACAAAAATTTTTTTGAATAAACAACAAACCAACAAATTTACTTTAGAGATAAAAACAACACACTTTGTAGAGGGATGATCATCATACGAATAACTCTGCTTGAGAGTTAAACAACACACTAAAGGTGGGATAATGTGAATGAAGAAGTCTATTGATTTAAACAATGCATAAGGGTAAGAGTATAACAAACAAAGAACTCTACTTGTGTGTTAAACCACACACATAATGAGTGGGTTAAACAACAAATGTAAATTCTAGTCTAGAGTTCAACAAAACAATAAAGAAGTGAGATAATGACAAACGGTGAAGTCAATTTGAGATTTAAACAACACACAAGAGGAGTAATAAAATAACGAATGAAGAACTCTACTTGAGAGTTAAACAAAACACAAATGGAGTTGAATAAAAAACAAACAAACAACTCTAATTGAGAGATAAAAACATGGCACTTTGGAGAGGTATGAACAACAAGCGAATAACTCTACTTGAGAGTTAAACAACACACTAAAGGAGTGGGATAATGTCGAATGAAGAAGTCATTGAGATTTAAACAATGCACAGAAGGAGTAAGAGTATAACAAACGAAGAACTCTTCTTGAGTGTTAAACCACACACATAATGAGTGGGTTAAACAACAAATGTAAAATTCTAGTCTAGAGTTAAACAAAACAATAAAGAAGTGAGATAATTACAAACGGTGAAGTCAATTTGAAATTTAAACAACACCTGAGAGGAGTAATAAAATAACGAGCGAAGAACTCTATGAGAGTTAAACAAAACACAAAAGGAGTTGAATAAACAACAAACCAACAACTCTAGTTGAGAGATATAAACAAGACACTTTGGAGAGGGATGAACAACAAACAAATAACTCTACTTGAGAGTTAAACAACTCACTAAAGGAGTGGGATAATGTCGAACGAAGAAGTCTATTAGACATTTAAACAATGCAAATAAGGAGTAAGAGTATAACAAACGAAGAACTCTACTTATGTGTTAAACCACACACATAATGAGTGGGTTAAACAACAAATGTAAAATTCTAGTCTAGAGTTAAACAAAGCAATAAAGAAGTGAGATAATTACAAATGGAGAAGTCAATTTGAGATTTAAACAACATGAGAGGGTAATAAAATAACGAGCGAAGAACTCTACTTGAGAGTTAAACAAAACCAAATGGAGTTGAATAAACAACAAACCAACAACTCTACTTGAGAGATAAAAACAACACACTTTGGAGAGGATGAACAACAAGCGAATAACTCTGCTTGAGAGTTAAACAACTCACTAAAGGAATGGGATAATGTCTAACGAAGAAGTCTATTAGACATTTAAACAATGCACAGAAGGAGTAAGAGTATAACAAACGAAGAACTCTACTTATGTGTTAAACCACACACATAATGAGTGGGTTAAACAACAAATGTAAAATTCTAGTCTAGAGTTAAACAAAACAATAAAGAAGTGAGATAATTACAAACGGTGAAGTCAATTTGAAATTTAAACAACACCTGAGAGGGTAATAAAATAGCGAGCGAAGAACTCTACTTGAGAGTTAAACAAAACAAATGAGTTGAATAAACAACAAACCAACAACTCTGCTTGAGAGATAAAACAAGACACTTTGGAGAGGGATGAACAACAAGCGAATAACTCTACTTGAGAGTTAAACAACACACTAAAGGGTGGGATAATGTCGAATGAAGAAGTCTATTAGAGATTTAAACAATGCAAATAAGGAGTAGAGTATAACAAGCGAAGAACTCTCTTGAGTGTTAACCACACACATAATGAGTGGGTTAAACAACAAATGTAAAATTCTAGTCTAGAGTTAAACAAAACAATAAAGAAGTGAGATAATTACAAGCGGTGAAGTCGATTTGAGATTTAAACAACACCTGAGAGGAGTAATAAAATAGCAGAGCGAAGAACTCTGCTTGAGAGTTAAACAAAATCCAAATGGAATTGAATAAACAACAAACGAACAACTCTATTTGAGCGATATAAACAAGACACTTTGGAGAGGGATGAACAACTAACGAATAACTCTACTTGAGGGTTAAACAAAACACTAAAGGAGTGGGATAATGTCGAATGAAGAAGTCTATTCGAGATTTAAACAATGCACAGAAGGAGTAAGAGTATAACAAACGAAGAACTCTACTTGAGTGTTAAACCACACACATAATGAGTGGGTTAAACAACAAATGTAAATTCTAGTCTAGAGTTCAACAAAACAATAAAGAAGTGAGATAATGACAAACGGTGAAGTCAATTTGAGATTTAAACAACACACAAGAGGAGTAATAAAATAACGAACGAAGAACTCTACTTGAGAGTTAAACAAAACACAAATGGAGTTGAATAAACAACAAACCAACAACTCTACTTGAGAGATAAAAACAAGACACTTTGGAGAGGGATGAACAACAAACGAATAACTCTACTTGAGAGTTAAACAACTCACTAAAGGAGTGGCATAATGTCAAACGAAGAAGTCTATTAGACATTTAAACAATGCACATAAGGAGTAAGAGTATAACAAACGAAGAACTCTACTTGAGTGTTAAACCACACACATAATGAGTGGGTTAAACAGCAAATGTAAAATTCTAGTCTAGAGTTAAACAAAACAATAAAGAAGTGAGATACTTACAAACGGTGAAGTCAATTTGAGATTTAAACAACACACAAGAGGAGTAATAAAATAACGAACGTAGAACTCTACTTGAGAGTTAAACAAAATCCAAATGGAGTTGAATAAACAACAAACGAACAACTCTACTTGAGAGATAAAAACAACACACTTTGGTGAGGGATGAACAATAAACGAATAACTCTACTTGAGAGTTAAACAACACACTAAAGGAGTGGGATAATGTCAAACGAAGAAGTCTATTAGACATTTAAACAATGCAGATAAGGAGTAAGAGTATAACAAACGAAGAACTCTACTTGAGTGTTAACCACACACATAATGAGTGGGTTAAATAAAAAATGTAACATTCTAGTCTAGAGTTAAACAAAACAATAAAGAAGTGAGATACTTACAAACGGTGAAGTCAATTTGAGATTTAAACAACACACAAGAGGAGTAATAAAATAACGAACGAAGAACTCTATTTGAGAGTTAAACAAAACACAAATGGAGTTCAATAAACACCAAACCAACAACTCCACTTGAGAGATAAAAACAAGACACTTTGGAGAGGGATGAACAACAAACAAATAACTCTACTTGAGAGTTAAACAACTCACTAAAGGAGTGGCATAATGTCAAACGAAGAAGTCTATTAGACATTTAAACAATGGAGATAAGGAGTAAAGAGTATAACAAGCGAACAACTCTACTCGAGTGTTAAACCACACACATAATGAGTGGGTTAAACAACAAATGTAAAATTCTAGTCTGAGTTAAACAAAACAATAAAGAAGTGAGATAATTACAAGCGGTGAAGTCGATTTGAGATTTAAACAACACCTGAGAGGAGTAATAAAATAGCGAGCGAAGAACTACTACTTGAGAGTTAAAGCAAAACCAAAAGGAATTGAATAAACAACAAACGAACAACTCTATTTAGAGATAAAAACAACACACTTTGGAGAGGGATGAACAACAAGCGAATAACTACTTGAGAGTTCAAACAACACACTAAAGGAGTGGGATAATGTAGAATGAAGAAGTCTGTTGAGATTTAAACAATGCACATAAGGGTAAGAGTATAACAAGCGAGAACTACTGCTTGAGTGTTAAACCACACACATAATGAGTGGGTTAAACAACAAATGTAAAATTCTAGTCTAGAGTTAAACAAAACAATAAAGAGTGAGATAATTACAAGCGGTGAAGTCAATTTGAGATTTAAACAACACACAGAGGAGTAATAAAATAGCAGAGCGAAGAACTACTGCGCCAGAGGAGTTAAACAAAACCAAATGGAGTTGAATAAACAACAAACGAACAACTCTGCTTGAGAGATAAAACAACACACTTTGGAGGATGAACAACAAACGAATAACTCTCTTGGAGTTAAACAACACACTAAAGGAGTGGGATAATGTCGAATCAAGAAGTCTATTGGAGATTTAAACAATGCAGAGAAGGAGTAAGAGTATAACAAACGAAGAACTCTACTTGAGTGTTAAACCACACAGATAATGAGTGGGTTAAACAACAAATGTAAAATTCTAGTCTAGAGTTAAACAAAACAATAAAGAAGTGAGATAATAACAAACGGTGAAGTCAATTTGAGATTTAAACAACACACAGAGGAGTAATAAAATAACGAGCGAAGAATACTTGAGAGTTAAACAAAACACAATGGAGTTGAATAAACAACAAACCAACAACTCTACTTGAGAGATAAAAGCAAGACACTTTGGAGAGGATGAACAGCAAGCGAATAACTCTACTTGAGAGTTAAACAACACACTAAAGGTGGGATAATGTAGAATGAAGAAAGTCTATTAACATTTAAACAATGCACATAAGGAAGGTAAGAGTATAACAAGCGAAGAACTCTACTTGAGTATTTAAACCACACACATATTGAGTGGGTTAAACAACAAATGTAAAATTCTAGTCTAGAGTTAAACAAAACAATAAAGAGAGTAGATAATTACAAAGCGGTAAAGTGATTTGAGATTTAAACAACACCTGAGAGGAGTAATAAAATAACGAGAACGAAAGAACTCCTTGAGGGAGTTAAACAAAATCCAAAAGCGAATTGAATAAACAACAAGCAGGCAACTCTACAATTGAAGCGATACCGACTCTGTGAGAACGCACTTTGGAGAGGATGAACAACAAGCGAATAACTCTGCAGGGTTAAACAACAGCCACCTTCAAAGGGTGGGATAATGTCGAGATGAAGTGCAAGTCCAAGATTTAAAACAATGCATAAGGTAAGAGTATAACAAGCGAAGAACTCTACTTGAGTGTTAAACCACCACACATAATGAGTGGGTTAAACAACAAATGTAAAATTCTAGTCTGGAAGGTTAAACAAAACAATAAAGAAGTGAAGATAATTACAAGCTGGTGAGAGAAATCGATTTGAGATTTAACGACAACACCACGAAGAGGAGTAATAAAATAACTTGAGCGAAGAACTCTACTTGAGAGTTAAACAAAAAGAAACCAGAATGGAGTTGAATAAACAACAAGCAGAACAACAACTCTACT
>CM048839.1:64831056-64969138 GCA_026545765.1 Plantago major | reverse complement strand
ATACAACAAGTTTTGCAAAGCTATATCTCCTTTACAAGAAGATCACTAAAGGTTGTTAAGGAAGATTGTTGGACTACGGTTGGTATTGAGAGAAAGAAATTGAAATAAATATTAAAAGGGTTAACAAGAGTGAGTATTACAAGATTTGTGGAAGTCGGTAAAAAATTCAATACATGGTAGTGATTGGTCATTATGTTGATTCTAATTGGGAGTTGCAAAAAAGGTTGAACTTCAGAATGTTCCTCCGCACACGGGAGCTATAATATCTGATGCTTTGCATAAGTATTTTAGTGAGTGGGGGATTGAGGATAAGATATGCTCTATCACTGTGGATAATGCTGCTTATAACGATATATGCATCCGAAGGCTTAAAGAGGATTTTGCGCTTAGGAAAAAATTAAGCATTGGGGTAAAATTTTCATGTCCGTTGCTATGCGCATATATTAAACTTGTTAGTCCAAGATGGTTTATCTCAAATTGGATATGTGATTGATGTTTTTAGGGATGGGAAAAAATTCTTGAAGAATTCTGAATCAAGGTTAATGAATTTGCAAAGATAAGAAATTCACTGAATATACAATCAAGAAAACTCATCCTAGACTGCCCAACAAGGTGGAATAGCACTTATTTAATGTTGGCAAGTGCGACTGAATTTCAAGTTGCTTTTAGTCGGTATCGGGATGTAGAATCTGGTTTTCAGTATGTTCCTAGTGAACATGAGTGGCTGAAAGTTGTAGAAATTTGCAAGTTTTTGGGAGTCTTTTATGAGATAACAAATTTGATTTATGGTTCTTATTATCCTACTTCAAACCTTTTCCTTGTTGAACTTTATAGACTGAAAGAGCTATTGAATGAAAAGTTACCTGATGGTGTTGGTAGTATAAAGGAAATGGCTGTGGAAATGGCAAAAAAGTTTGACAAGTATTGGGGTGAAAGTAATATTTTAATGTCGCTTGCTGCCATTCTTGATCCTCGGTACAAGTTCTTTCTCATTGACCTTGCATTTCCAGTTCTATATGGTGAGAGAGTCGTGCTTTATGTTGCTGAATTGAAAATGGTTCTTTCTGACCTATTTAATGTGTATGTTGAGTCTCATATTGCTTCCCGTGGTGAAATACCTTCAAGAGTCACCGTGAAAAGAAAACACATGGAGCCTTCGGGAAGTTCTTCACTTGGGGCTGCTAAAAGAGTTGGTGTACTAACTGGTAGAGAGAAATTTCATCTCTTTTGAATCAAAACAATACAACTGAAAAGTCGACGGATACTTATTTGGAAGAAGGTCGTTATGGTGCACGATGGATGCCGATTTTGATGTGTTGGTGGTGGAAGTTAGAGAAGTGGAGGTTTCCATACTATCTCGAATGGTAGCGATATCTTGTCGATTCTGTCTAACGGCATTGCGTCGAATCAACTTTTAGTGTCGGTGGAAGAGTTATTGATGATAGACGGGCTTCTTTATCTGTTGACACCGTTCAAATGCTGATGCAAGGCAATGATTGGGTTCGAAGTCTCCATGGTTTAAGGAACAAAAGCAAAGTAAGTACATGTTCTCTACTTTTCTTTTCTTAGCATTTTATTTTTACATCCATTTCTTCTACTAAGCTATTATTCTCCCTCTCAACTCTAATTCTCATGTAATCATTATAAGAAGCATTTTAAAGAGTATATATTTTCTCTACTGTATGTTGGTGTACATGGCATAAATCACACATTTTCATGTGATTTTGTTATCTGCTTTGTGTTTGTTAACATGGATTTTAGTTCTATAAGTCAGCACAATTATGTTCAATGAGCTATTTGTGTTTCATTTGGTATTTAATAGCCTGCTGCATATATATGTTGTTATTCATGTCAACCTTGTTATTCTTAGAATTATATATATATGTTGTTGTCATTTCATTTCATGCTAAGAACAAGTATTCTGATCCATATTTCATTCAGTTCACTATTTATTTGGTTTGGCATGTGTATATGAAACTTTTCCATCTCATTTTGTAATCTGCTCTTTTTTCTTTGTTGTCTAGGCATCTGAAGCTGATCTTCTTAAAGCATCCAACATTGAAGAGATTGTCACACCAGAAGTTCATGAGTAATAGAGATTAAGCTTCAAAAATCAAGATCGCATCATACAAGTTGGATGACGCTGCTCTTTTACATCTGATGCCATTTTTTGCACGCCCAAATGTGTTGGCTTGTTTCAAACATTTCCAATTCAAGCTAATGTTACCCCTCAATTTATTTTGTAATTATGATCATAATGTATTTTGTTCATTGTTTATGTTAGCCACTTATGAGTTATGACTTTATCATTTGGGATGTTATCGTCGTATAATCTTGATTCTTGATAGCTTAATCGTTTATCTTCATTATTTCTTATTTCTTGACGAATATATTCAAGTTGTATTTTTTATACCAAGCTCGAGCCGAGCCGAGCTCGAGCTAGAGCTCGCTTCAAAAGAGTCAAGCTGGAGCTCGCTTGAAGCGAGCTCGAGCTCAAATATTGTAGTTCGAGCTCGAGCTTGTATTTTAGCTCGTTCTCTTAACGAGCCGAGCCTGCGCTCGTATATGGTTCGAGCTCGAGTCGAGATGTCAAATACTCGGCTCGGCTCGAATAACAGCACTACTTGACTCTTATTCGCAATCCTAAAGACAACAATTCTAATTTTCACAAATATTAAAATAGTAATAATACGACACTGAAAAACAATAAAGGTGCATCAAAAATCCACTTACATTATACTTCTTCGTTGCCAAACCATCTCCAAGAAAAGCCAATAGTTCTGTTTATCAAAGGCTCTCACGTCCAAACTCAAATAGACATGACACCAAGGTCAAATAGTTCCAAGTCCAATTCTGCTCAAGAACCCCAAGTCCTATTAGAACCAATCAATTATAGCCTTCCAGCATCATCATCATGATTAATCCTAGCTAATTAACCCTTAAGATCATCAAATCGAGGCCAATACAACAAGTTAAATATATAAATATGTATAATGATCACTAGCCTAGGAGTGGCAATCTAATAAAACCAACAAGAATACATCAACTTACCTCTAGCTCTCCTATGTAAACTCAGTCGGGTCACATTCAGGATATATGACCGACAATTGATCCAAGTGACGACAGAATAATGATTGTAGTAACCTAATAATCATCAGTCCGAAGGACCGACCCTTGACCTTCCCGGAATGAGCATTGAAAACCTTGGCCTTCAAGACAGATGGTCCGACCCAGACCATAGTCCGAGCACCATGATGGTCCGACCCGGAGACGTTGATTCGGACGTACGACTCGGACCTCATAAGGAACCAAGTGAACTGGCACCAAGAGAGAGGACAGGGTCCGAGGTTAGCAAGATCCGAACCACAATACTTTAGGAGGTTGTTTAAGTTATCTTATTTCCAAGTGAGTACCGTTCGGACCATTGCTCCGGACCTACCCTTTCGAACGAAGGTCAGAAATGGACATCAGAAGCTTCTAATCTCTTGAGGAAAGACTAAACTACCCTCGAAAGCCCAAAAGAAAAATGGATTAAGTCTCCTTAATGGTCCATGGGCCTAATCGAGCATTGTTGGCGCAATCTGAGCCTTACACTTGGCACGATCCAACGGAGCCCTTCCTTTTTGGGAGATCTCTATATATATGGCACACATTTTCTTGTAAACGGTAAGTCAAGTCGTCTTTACGAACTAATACCGATCACCATACAGAGCGGATCTTCAGTCTCTCAAGTAAAGTCTCTACCCGGTTTGACACTTAGCAAATCGGGTCTACGGTTCTAAACCCCCCCCCCCCCCAAAGTTACTTGTGCAGGTTCTTACCCTCTAGTTCTTTGGAGTGCTTTGGACCTTTGCTTGCTTTGGACGCTCTACAGGGATTTGGACTAGGCGACCTAGGAAGAATTTATTAAGTGTTTGGGGGACTTCACCCTCAACATTTTGGCGCCGTCTGTGGGAAACTTTACAAAATGTTTCGTAGATCTTTAAGTAATGGAAAGACCAAGAAGATCAGCGAGAACCACTACTATTGCAGTAGGAACTCCAGCTCCTAGGCAAAGAGGGAGACCTCCCACTAGGAGAGGGCGAAAGGCTAGAGGCACATCAAGGAACAGAAATGAGTATCCAAGCGATGGACATACTGCAAGTGTTTCCTCAGAGGAGGAAAGAGTTGCTGACCCGCCCGCGGGAGTTTAAGGATTTGGAGTGGCAGTCCAAGACTTAGGAGGACAGGTTCCTCCAGCAGGAACACACGGTCCTCCACCAGAAAGAAACTTCACTCTTCCAAACGGTCTGATTGTGCGTCCCAATGAGTTTGGAATGAATGAGAACCAGTTAGGCCTCCTACTCACCACCATCCAGGGATGCTTTGGTTTTAACAATGTCCAGCCTCCTCAGCCCACTCCGCCCTTGGTTGTTCCTAGGCATACTGAACCCGCTCAATCAGGAAATGAACATCGTCCAGTTCTAGAAAGGATAGGTGAGTCGTCTCAACCAGAGGATCTGCGAAACCTCCTCAATAGGAGAGGAGCCAGAAGACCTGAATGGATGAAGCTGGTACTAGTCGCCATCCGCCTCTTCAAACAAGAGCAAAAGACCATATGACAGAAAGTATTCATGCGTTCCTAGTCCATGATCTCCATCCTGATGTGGTCATCAATCCTAGAATGGGTGAGAGGCATCATGAATGATCTACATTCAGCAGAAGGCCTTGGAGACTTAGATTGCCAGTTTGGGCAAATCAGTGAAAGCTCATGAAAAGGTGATGACAAGAGCTCCAAACCCCTTGTGTGATGCGATAAGGAGGGAGACAAAACGTCCTGATTCTAACATCCCCAACCTTGAACATTACTATAGGGATACTTGTCCTGTTGGCCATCTAACCAGGTATGAGAGTAAGATGGAATCCAATGGCTTGAATGACAATATGAAGGCTCTCACCTTCTCAAACACTCTTTTCGGAGAAGCTATGGATTGGTGGACCGCCCTACCCAATGGCTCCATCAAAAGCTATGAAGATATCATCTCTCTTTTTCTCAAAAGATTTGAGAAATCAAAAAAGAGGAAGAAGGAGAACAAGAATCTTAGGACCTTCCTCGATCGCTTCAGTGCTGAAGTACGCCAGGTTGAAGCTCATAGCATCAAAGAACGGGCCCGACACCTGTATGCTAACACCTACAATGATGATCTCAGAAAGAAGCTCTACAACGAAGAAACCAAAACCGAAAAGTATCTGGAGGATATTTGTGAGGCAGTCTTGTATGGTGAAGAGTATCGAAGAAACGTTCCAGTAAGAGCCGGGACTAAGAGTGGAAAAGAGCCGATGAGACAAGATCCCGCGCCTCGCCCTGGAAAATTTGAGGAAAGAAAAGATTTCAAGGATAAGAGAGAATTTCGTAGGGAGAGCAGGAACGCCAGGGAAAGAACCGCTCAAAACCTAAGGAACAATGACAGAGCCTACGCTCCGCCCACCCAGAGAGGAATTAACATGATCTCTTTTGATGATAGTGAAATACCTCGCCTAACGTCTGGTGGAGGAGATCTCAGGGCTCTTAATGTCCCTTTAGTTGTTTCTCTGGTTATCGCTACTTACAAGGTCAACAAAGTACTTGTGGACACTGGGAGTTCTTCTAACATCATCTCTAAGAGAACAGTGGATCAGATGAACTTAGGGAGAATTAAATATGCACGAGTCCTTACTTTCCAAGTAGGATTTGGGGGATCAACAGTTCACCCCATAGGAAGCATATGATGAGTCGGTTTTACACCGTCTCATCTGGACTTTTTTACCGTACTTTTGTCATCCTTGAGTTTAGTTTTATTAGTTTTCCTAGAGTATTTTTACTTGTTTTATTTTTTGTGTGTTTTGTAGGTATTTGGCTAAACCGCACTAATTGGAGGTAAAATGGTGTATTTTACATGCATCTACAAGATATGGAGTTCCAATGCCTCGTATGGATTGTGGAAGTGGAGCGGGAAGGCCAAAATACCAAGAATTAGAGTCCAAAGGAGTTAAAAGCGCAAATAAATATTCGAGAAGAATCTGGCGATGCGATTCTTGATCAAGGACGCCGATATGCCAGATTGCAATGGCGTATGCCAACAGACTTGTTGCAATCAATGGCGCCAGTTTTGCTTACTAGCGATGCCAGTTTGCTTAGTTCTCCCGATTTTCTGCGTTTGGAGTCCTAATTCACCCAGACTTAGTTTGTTCTACTTTCTATTAGTTAGAACAAGACATAATTAGTTTCATTATGATCTATTGTCAAGTTTTACATACTTTTGCTCTCAACCTAGAACTTTTTTAAGGGCAATTACCGATTTTAGGTAATTGAACCAATTTTCATCTTGTAATCCGATGATTGTCAATTGATTGGGAGCGTTATTGTCACGCCCAAAACCAAATCACTTTGGCGCGACCGGCCGTCTATCGTGAGATGGGCTCACGCCAAGACGAAGGCTGCTTTAAACCCTCAAAGTACATCAAGATCTCAGAGTAGTACAACAGAGCGTCTAAAATCCGTACAATGTAATTACAACAATAACAAATCCTCAAAATACAGCAAAGCTCCCAATACACAAGTCATCCTATACAATACTAAGCTCAAGTTTACAGCTACAAAATAGCCTTCATAAATTCCATCACATGTCCACCCTGCTCGACTCCAAGGTACCATCAACTCATATCACTTCTCTAAACATCTGAAAGGGGTGGGTAAGGGCGAGCCTCATTGACACTTCTACCGGATCAACAGCGTAATAAAACATACATATTTATATACACACGATAACAATTCACATATCCAAAATTAGAACATGCAGTACTTTCACAAAATAGTAAGACAGTAGTTTAGCTCAATCAGATTTTACACTAGGCCACTATTAGATCCCGTGGCAGGGAAGATGGCATACATAACAGTAACAGTAGGTTTCCTCGAAAGGAAACATAAACAATATGTTTTCTAAACAGGAAACAATAACAGTAGGTTCCCAGCGGAAAGGAACAATAAACAGTAGGAAGTATACTTCTATGCCAATAAACCCTCATAAGAGGTCAGTACAGAACGTAGACAAAACTGAGAGCTAAAACATATTTCATTTCTCCATGTAACAGAAACATATTTTTATCACACATCACATGCATCATAGAAACACAATTTTGGGCATTCACATATTTGATCCATTTGAAAAGACTTATTATACCAAGTCCCATTTCTTGATATAATAGTCACAAGTTGGCAAATATTAAAACAATACGTATATATACGATAACAATAAAATACAAGTAAAAGAGTCAAAGAAACCTCCTTATCTCGAAGACGACTCAAATCGAACTTAAACCTAGCCAGGTTATAAAAGCTCCTCTAACTTGCACCTCGAATCCTCCAAAAATCACCACTACGATGTAAGAACCCAAAACAAATAATTCAATAATACAAAACTGAACCGACAAGAACACACGGATGGTTAAAAGTAAAGCATCCAAGTTGATAAATAAGAGTTGGTATTCTGATGGACAAAACTTGATAAACCTTGTAAATAAAAGTCCATCAAAACTCAGAAACACTTTAATTTGAGTGATCTATTGGCCAGACAACATAAAGAACGAGTACTTGAGTAGCAATAGTTTAATTCTTGGAAAGGAAAACATATGAAACCGACTAATTATTATCTTGCAAACAGGAAAACAAATTGAGATAGTTGAGAGGATCGATCAGAGAAAAATTTATCTTGAAAACAAGGTCTGCGGTAGTTGACAGGGAAAACAATACTTTTATGTAGGTTAGGGTAATTTCATACTAGTAAAAATGGGCTCGGGCCAAGTAGTTTGAAAACCGGGTTGAAAAATAGTACTAGGCCCAGTCCACTATAGAAATAAAATAAAACTAATAAATTGAATTAAAATAAAAAGTACGGGTTCTTACAGCTACATACTTTTCCACCGATTCAATTCAGGTTCTTCAATTCTTACCTAGGGTTTGTGACACGAAGGGTAACAATTGTATCACCATTCGAATCTTTGATTTTAGTATTAGATTATGTTTATTGCTTGTTTATTTACGATATTGATTATGTTTTCGCATGTCATGAGTAGCTAAACACCCTGATTATGGGGTGGTGACGAATTCAATGAATGCTAGCTAGGGTTCATGTGATTATATACATAAGATGCAATTTACTTTGAGCTTTTTAGATTAATTGCGTATCTTATATTCTGTTTGCTGTGCATTACGTCAAAATCACGTTAGATTAAGCATTTGTTCATTTATAACAAAACGTTTTCGTCTTGCTTTATCTATCAGTTAGTTCCAAATAGTAATATATGTATTAGCTTAATTAATTGTAGCTCTGTGGGATTGACGCCTCCACTAATGCTATATGTTTTCTAGAACCAAGTAAGTGACAACTTGAGTAAATCAATATCGTTACAATCGCATGTTTCCTGCTAGCTAGCTTGTCTTCAAGTTACCACACCATAATTCTCCTCATTCATATCAATCTCGTTAAGTTTAAATCTGTTTTCTAGTTATTCTGCATATTGGTTTAATTTCACATACTTAATCATTCTGCTGCCAAAGAAAACAACCATTTATTGCTTTCATTACTGTTTCTTATATTCGTAAACCCAAACTAAGCCTAGTTAAGTCCTTCGAGACCAACATCGGGGTTAACTTCACTGCACTACAAATTTTCGTAGTGTTGAGAATTAACTCTTGGCTAAGTAAACAAATTTAAAACTCTTATTTGACACATCAGCATACCACTACAAGTTTCTATGGGAACCTTTCCAGGTAGAGTAACTCGAACAGTTCTCTTTGTGGTCGTAGATCGCGTTTTCAACTACAATATTATCCTAGGACGTCCGGGACTCAATCAATTCAAGGCAATCTCATCTCCTCTACACAACAGAGTTAAGTTTCCTACTCTGAATGGTGTAGGAGAGGAAGTTGGGAATGTTAGAGAAGCGTGAGAATTAACTCTTGGCTAAATAAACAAGTTTAAAACTCTGATTTGGCACATCAAGTTTTTGGCGCCGCTGCCGGGGACTTAACTCCTTTGTTAAGTTTACGAATTCTAGTCGCAGTATATTTATTTTCTGTATTTCTAGTTCATTATTTCTGTTCTATTAGTCTTAATGCATCTTCTTTCAGGTAGTTTATGCAAGGAAGGAGAGGTCTTGATTTGCCTATTGCACCCTTTATCGACGAAATCGATAAACACTGCAGTAAACAGAAAGGCTCACGGTTGAGACTAATCGAGAAAACAGTAGATACAGCAGCGCTCGAACAACATATTGAGATGGCAGAACAACAACCTTCTATGGCTGTGCTCTTCGCACCGACCCAAGATGTTCACCGTCCTAGTATTGTCATTCCTGCCAATGTGCGCAACTTGGATATTAAGGGACATATTATGGCTCTACTTCCGAAATTCTATGGGCAGAAGAATGAGGATGTGATGGGATTTCTTATGGATCTTGAGCACTTCATCGGGGGGTTGACTAAAGGTGAGAATTTCACCGACAATGATCTGAAGATGAGGGTTTTTCCTATGTACTTAGCTGACAAGGCACGACAGTGGATGAATAGCTTGGATGAAGGAAGCTTAACCACCTGGCCCGAAGTCTATAATGCATTCATCCAGAAGTACTATCCTCAGTCTAAGACCACTTCTACCAGGCAACAAATCAGCAACTTTAACCAGTTGTACGACGAGTCTCTGTATGAAGCATGGGACAGGTTTAAGAGCTTGCTAGCTCAGTGTCCTCACCACAGGTACTCACATGCTGATCTGAATCAATATTTCAATGATGGGTTGAATGAGAACCAACGGTCTATGATAGATGTGTCCTGCGGGGTAGTATGATGGAACTAACTACTGCTGCTCTCAAGGAGAAGTTTGCTAAGTTGGCACAAAACAACCAACACCGTAACCCCAGAAGAAATGTTAGGGGTCAAAGGGGAGACGCGAACGCTACCTTTGATGAAGAGCAGGATCCAGTGCAGGTTTATCGGAGTTGGCTAATGAGATCAGACATTTAAGGCTGAATGGAGTGAGCAACAATACTGGATTCTCTACTGAGATATGTGGAGTCTGCAAGAATCCAGGACACGGAGCTAATATGTGCAGGTCTGAACTGGCTTCGAGCAAGAAGTAACCTGAAGAGGAAGTACCACAAGAAGAGGCGCAATGGGTCCAGCAAGGGCCAGATGGAAAACTGGTTTACTGGAAGAAGAGGAATAATTTTGGTGGACAACGAGGGGTGTATCAGAAACCTCCAGTTACCCAGTATAACCCACAGGGAGATATATCCCTACTGAGCTACGGCAATGACAATTGCGAAAACCCAGCGCTGAAGGTTCAGGAGGTACAACCAGCAAGCGGATCAGGACTGGCTGTCGAATTCAGGAGCTTTATGAACGATTCGAAGGAATTTATTCGCGAAGTGAAGGTGCACCGACAGTCTACTGATGCCCGTATTGGGAAACTGGAAAAGGATAGTGATAAGATCTAAAGTACCCTTCAACAGCTAATTGAGAAGAACCAAGAAAGGGAAAGGGGTAAATTCCCTAGTACTTCTGAGAGAGCAATGGCTATAAGAGTGATTAGGGAAGTACCCGTTGAGGTGACTGTTTCGGAGAATGAGACCTGTGTTGAGGTTTCAAAACAGATTTGTGCAGCATGCAGGTGTGCTTCGTTAACTCCGATTGCTAGTGAAGTAGTGGCAGAAGAGATGATAACTCCCAATAATTCTGTTGAGGAGTTGATCTCTGCTCAAGAGAAAGATCACCCAGGTATATCGAGCATTCAGCTGTTTCCACTGAGGAATTAGGTTCTGCACAGGAGGAAGATTTTCCAGTTATATTGAGCACTCTGGAAATAGGAGTAGTTGAAGTTCCTGCTAAGGAAGAGGAGATCGCAAAAAATGTGAAGGAGCATCCTCTCAGTAAGAAGAGCTTTAACATCGTAGTTGGGATGGGAAATTCAAAAGTCATTGCGACTTTAGATACAGGAGTGCAATCTGATCCCATACAGTCTGTTTAAGGGATGTGACCTTACAGGTTTGGAAGAGATGAAAGCTCGAATTCTAATGGTAGATGGGTCGCATGGAAGACCCGTTGGATTGGCAAAGGGTGTCGCGGTTAAATTGAATGGTGAGACTGTTATGACCAATTTTGTTGTTCTGAAAGACATCCGGGAAAATCAGAAGAAAGGACCCGATACAATCCTCCTTGGTTGGCCATTTTTATTCACCTCCAGAATGGACATTAGTGTATTTAGACGCACAGCAACATATGAGGTGAATGGTAAGGTCGGAACAGTGAAGGCATTGGACTATTTGCCTAAGGATTTTATCTGCAAGGAATATTTTGCGGGGTTTGTGGGACCCCTTTATATCTATTCGCATGTACAAGGGCAAAGAAGTTCGAGAATCGGGAAGTCTAGTACCCACCATCGTACTAACTAGAGTGTAAAAGTCAAGCTCGAGACTTAAAACAAGCGTTTCCCGGGAGGCGACCCGGGTTTTATTTGCATTTTAGATAGCTTACATTTGCTTTCACGTTTTTCTTCTCATAAAGTAGTTGCATTCACGTTTATTTCTTCTTTTGTATAATAAAAAAAAATATAAAAAAATCGAAAAATAGCAAACTGGGAATGCCAGTTAGCCTTGCTAGTCGACTGGCGACGCCAGTTAGCAAACTGGCGACGCCAGTCGATTAGCGAGAGAATCTGGCGTACGCCAGTTAGCAAACTGGCGACGCCCGTTCTTCTCTTTTTAATCCCCCGTTCTTTTCTCTCCTCTTCACTTCTCCTTCTTCGTTTGTCTATCCTCTCTTCCTCCATAACCAAAAGGCTTGCAAAAATCTCCATTCTCCCTCTTTCTCCACCATTCTTCGAGCTCAACCTCACATCTCGAAGCTTGCATCATCTACGACACGTTTTTGGCATCAAAAACTCATATCATCCATTCATTATCCGGATTCAAGGTAAAATCTCAAGAACCCTAACTTTTGCAATTTGGGGGTTTTCGATTTTTGGCTTAAATTGAGCTTTCTTATGATATCATCTTAGTACTTGTTGATCATTGAGCATGTTCTAAGTAGTAATTGTGGCCAATTTTTTCGATTCCCATGATATTTGCAATTTGTGAATTGGGTGTGAATAGTTGGTTATTGTAGAATGATTTGAGTTGGGTTTGAGTATTATAGTAGTAATGTTCACTTATGCTAAGTGTGTTTGAGCTGACTATGGAATCGTTTTGGTTATTCTTCCATTACGTTGTACTAGCTAGACTACTGTTTCTCTGTCTATTCTACTAACTATGGAGTTGAGATATTCTAGCACTATGGTTTACACTCTTATCATAAATGCTAAGGCCTGAATTATTCTCACTAACGCGTAGTCCACTTACCTGCCACTCTCTTTGTTGCGTTTCCCTCTATTTTTTATTTTCAGATCACTATATCTGCATGAACTAGAGGAGGCAAACGCCCACGTATGGAGACTGGATTCTCTTCCAGAGCTACTTATATGCCTACCAAGGCTGCTCTTCAGTATAAGAAAGAGTTTAAGACTGATACCAGAACCTTCTTGGACGAGCGTGAGATCCAGTGGGGAGAAGACGCTATGAACGGGATCCACACGTACGAATTGTACTCCTATCTAGCATGCCAGCACCGGTTCGGGGTGAATAAGATTTACCCAGGGTACGACCCGGACTTGGCCAGAGAGTTCTATGTCAACTTTGAGGATGTTGATGAGCACAGAGTTCACGTTCGGGGGAAAGAGGTTGTCTTCAGCCCAGCTGCCATCTCCAAGTTTCTACAGCTACCTACTCTAGGCCCTAACAGCTCGAATGTGTTTGAGAACATTACAAACCCTTTCGAACACAATCCTGATGTTGTTGCTGCTACTTTGACCCATGACTATGCCGAGTTCCCTGCGGAAGGGCGATGGAAGATTCATAGAGCAGACTTGAAGAGAGAGGCTAAGGTGGTTTGGAAATGGTTTGTCACTTCTGTCTACCCTAGTAAGAATGATGAGTATGTCAGAGGACACGAGGCTAGAACTATGCATGCGATTTTGTCTATCCCAACAGGAATGGTAGACCTTAGAGCGATTCTATACGATGAGTTCTTGGCACAGAGGGTAAACAAGGCTTGATGCCTGATTTTTCCTTGCATGATCACTGCTATGTGCAAGGCAGCCGGAGTTCCAGTGTGCATCTCAGCCGGCATGGGCAACAATATTTCTCCCGACTCCTTCAGGAGAATGAGAGTGGCCTATGAAAAGGCTTATAAGACTCTCAAGGTAAAGGTAGAACGGCAAGCATCAGCTGAAGTTCCTTCACCTCTAGTACATTCAGCGAGTCCTCCACATTCAGCAGCTGGTACATCACAGGATGCAGGTGTCTTTGATCTCCAGGGACTACGGGGCTATCTTGATAGTCGTTTCACGACTTATGAGATACAGTTTTCTGGGTATCTAGACACTATAGCCGCACATCAGAGAGCTATACAGGATTCTCAGTCTGCCTTGCAGCAGCAGTACACCGAGCTTGCAGGCACTCAGGCTGAGATTATGCGTGCTCAGTCCTCCCTATCGAGCTATTATGAGTAGCAGCAGACTTTTTTACAGGGATGGATTGCCCAGTATGACGAGCTGCGTGGCTGGCATACAGACATGATAGGATGGCATCAGGATAAGCAGGGCTGGCACCACAATATGCAGGGATGGCAGCCACAGGCTGGTTATTCACACCAACTAGGAGAGGAGGATGATGATGGAGATCAGTAGCTTTCTTCTTTTTTCGGGTAGTAACTTCTTGGCTTCCTTTTCTTTTTAGCCTATTCGCTGGAGACCATCTCAAGTCTAGGTTTGGAGAGGGGGTCGCTTATTGTACTATTTTTTTTCTTCATTTCTCTGTATTTCGTACTCTGTTTCTGTATTTTTTTTATTTTCTATTCGAGTCTAAGTCTGTCTCCCAAGTTGAGCGTCTATTGCATGTACTAAACCTGTTAAATGCTTGAGTTTTGATTGATCCTTGACTATTAGCAGTTTGCATGTTTTAAGTTCGCTAAGTTCGTTTCTCCTGTAAATAGAAAGTCTGTTCTAGTTATGTAGTCCAAAAGCCTGTGAGCATGCTTAGTAGCCGATGAAAAAATGAAAAATTTATACCGGCAATTTTGTTCTTGTGTGATTTCTCGGGAAGTGCAAACTCCCTTGTTTGCGCCTCATCATTCTCATGTGTGCTCTGTGTAAGTTAAGTCTGACGAACGGCATGTTTTCCATTCTTATTTTCTTATTCCAAACAGGAGGTTTATGAGTACTGTATATGTTGATAATGACTGTGTTCAGGTTTTTCGTTCTCTCAAAAAAAAAAATGAAATAAGTCCCGTAGTGTATCTATTGTACTAGTTACCACCATTAGTCATGTTGGGCACATTTCAGATACTACATATACACCGGTGTGGCCCTTAAAAGCTATATGACCGTGAGGTTTGATGGCGTGTACACCAAACCAGCACGCACAAAAGTGCAGACTTTCGGTAAAGCAGACACTACAAAAAAATTGAGACAAAATAAGCATATGGGTCATATATAAGACTACAAAAAAGGAGTATGCAAAAAATTGAAAATTTGAAACAAGAGAGAACGATTGCCTTTTCATTAGTCTACTGCTAATTGTTTATAGAGCTGTGATAAAGTCCCTTCTGACTTAACTGATTGAGTACAATGCATGAGGCATTTGAGGCAATTTTGTGACGTAAGCCACCTTCCTTTTCACTTTATATTCTTGAGTGATTACCCCTACTGGACACTTCCAGGAGTGTGAGAGATTAGTTGCATAGGATCTAGTTGTGAGGGACTACCAGGTTAGACTTAAGTTCTATTTACTCGTGAAACGAACTTTTTGGACATGTGAATGTGATTCTGTGAATGTCAGTGTGATGTCAAACCTCTTGCATTTTTCAGGCTTATTATTTGCAATTGTAGACTCAGTAGCTTGGGAGCTACACTTTACTTTTGTGTCTATGTGTTTTTTATTTTTCTAGGTTTTTTAGAGAGTCAGTTGCTTGAGGACAAGCAAGGGTTCGGTTTGGGGAGTTTGATGAGTCGGTTTTACACCGTCTCATCTGGTCTTTTTTACCGTCTTTTTGTCATCCTTGAGTTTAGTTTTATTAGTTTTCCTAGAGTATTTTTACTTGTTTTGTTCTTTGTGTGTTTTGTAGGTATTTGGCTAAACCGCACTAATTGGAGGCAAAATGGTGTATTTTACATGCATCTACAAGATATGGCGTTCCAATGCCTCGTATGGATGCTGGAAGTGGAGCGGGAAGGCCAAAATACCAAGAATTGGAGTCAAAAGGAGTCAAAAGGGCAAAACAGTCCTTCCAGGAAGGACTGGCGACGCCAGTTGCACTCGAAGTTGCAACTGGCGACGCCAGTTTGCTTAGTTTTCCCGATTTTCTGCGTTTGGAGTGCTAATTCGCCCAGACTTAGTTTTTTCTACTTTTTCTTAGTTAGAACAAGACATAATTAGTTTCATTATGATCTATTGTCAAGTTTTACATACTTTTGGTCTCAACCTAGAACTTTTTCCAAGGGCAATTACTGATTTTAGGTAATTGAACCGATTTTCATCATGTAATCCAACGATTGTCAATTGATTGGGAGCGTTATCTACATAATTTTCCACCGATTCGATTCAGGTTCTTCAATTCTTACCTAGGGTTTGTGACACGAAGGGTAACAATTGTATCACCATTCGAATCTTTGATTTTAGTATTAGATTATGTTTATTGCTTGTTTAATTACGATATTGATTATGTCTTCGCATGTCATGAGTAGCTAAACACCTTGATTATGGGGTGGTGACAAATTCAATGCATGCTAGCTAGGGTTCATGTGATTATATACATAAGATGCGATTTACTTTGAGCTTTTTAGATTAATTGTGTATCTTATATTCTGTTTGTTGTTGTATTGGTCAAAATTCGCTCTTGTCAACAAGACTGACAATTTGGTCCATCAAGGCTACGGCCCAATCCATAGTCCATTAACGAGTCCATCTTGGCTTCATAAGCGAGTTGGGTTCCAAGAGGTCACCAGGCGAAGACACCAAATTGAGTCGTCATCCAACCAAGTAGTCTACATGCTACCTGACTCACTTGACCTCTCCAACCTCCCAGCTGGTTGATAAGCTAGCCAACTCACCTCCTAAGTCTGACCCCAGCATTTAGCTAACAGACTATGGCAGCCAGCTTTTGGCTGACAGGTCATGGCAGCCAGCTTTTGGCTAACAGACCATGCAGCCAGCTTTTGGTTGACAGACCATGGCAGCTAGCTTTTGGCTGATAGACCATGCAGCCAGCTTTTGGCTGACAGCTTATGGCAGCCAGCTTTTGGCTAATAGACTAGCGAGCTCAACTTGCTTGACTGACTTAGTCAGTCAGGAAGGAACAAACTCGAAACCTCCTATCCAACTACTTGGTACATGGTCCAACCCACTTAGAGAGTTACAACGACTTCCCCGAGATTCGCGGACAAACTCCAACGGTGGTTGAACTATATAGAGAAGAGTGGGGAAGTGTGAAAGATCAAGGCATTCTGACGGAAAAACCCTAGCAATCAATCTCTCACGCCTACAACTCTCTCAAGCTCTCTGATCAACATCGACCTCACTTACCATCATCCACCATCGCTCATCACCATCCATCATCAACCTTCAACCATCCGCCATCGTCCATCGTCATCCATCTCTGTCAGACAACTACCAGCTAGCTCCTTCCTGTAAGGTCAGCTAGCCCACTGTCGGTGTTCGTCCGCCACATTGCCGAACCGACTCAACGAACAGGATAAGTCGACGCTTGCCGTCATCTCTCTCCTATCTCTTTCATTCGATTACATTGCCTTCCAGTCATCTAACTTGAGCGTCGGAGTCCATACGGTCGGCACCACACCGCTGTCACCTTGGAACCTCACGTCTCTGTTTGTTACTATTGCCTTTCAGGTTGCTGGTTCCCTCAATCTCTAACCCTAATTTGATTGTAGATTTCTGAGCGTCTACGATTTGGCGCCCACCGTGGGGCCCCGGCTATCAACAAAGGTAGTCCAGTAGCAACCGCAACACGCTAAGAAATCCGTCTTGACGCACTCAGACGAATACGTTCTCAAAGAGGTAGAGGAGATGGACGTCACCGCTCAGATCAGAGCCTTCGCGGCCTAGATGCAAGAGAACGCCCAGAGGATCAAGCTCCTTGAGGATGGGAACCGTGCCGTCCGTCAGGAGAACTCTGCTTTGAAGGAGAAGGTGGAATCCTTTGTCCACCAGTAAACAGCAGCACCGGATGTGGCTTCATCTCGCCGACTGACTCATGTCACTAGAGTAGAGAACCTACCACGTAACTCCATTGAGGCTCGTCAGTTGACCTTTGAGGAGACGGAAGGGGTGATTCCCATAACTCCAATCTCTCATATGGTGAGCGCCCCATCAAGAACAGCCCTTGAGATCACTCCGGGCACTACTAGCAGAAGGGTCTCATTTGAGGGTGTTAACCCAAGGATGAACTATGAGTCACCACAGCAACGCAACCAGAGCGTAAGTCAGGTAGATAACTTGCTAACCCTTTCTGCAGGTCATGGAAACAACAATGATAAACTAGCATCCAAACTGGTAAGCTTGGAAGAGATGATCCAAAGGATCCCTGGAGTGCCAACACCAATCAAGAAGAGCTTACCCAACAACTTTGCTAATTCTCCTTTCGCTGACGCCAAGCACTGGTGGAGATGCCAACCAAGTTCACCTTCCCAAGCGTGAAGCTCTATGATGGAACGACAGACCCAGACGACCATGTCTCACAATACAAGCAGAGGATGCTCACCATAGCCATCCCGAGGGATCTCCGTGAGGCTTGCCTGTGCAAAGGGTTTGGTTCCAGTCTGATCGGACCAGCCCTACAATGGTATACCAACTTACCCAACAATTTCATTTCTTCTTTTGCCCAATTAGTCGACTGCTTTGTGGAACAATTCGCAAGCAGTACCAAGCTTTTGAAACTGTCAGACGACTTGTATAGCGTCCAACAAACACCTAATGAATCTCTCAGGGAGTACGTCACAAGATTCAACAAGGAGAAGGTGTCAATCCCCAACTGCAACAAGGACACTGCTGTCAACGCCTTCCGCAAAGGGTTGCCACCTAACCCGGGGTTATACAAGCAGCTGACCATGTACCCCTGTCGAACAATGAAAGACGTGCTCGCCAAAGCATGGGCTCAGATCAAATGGGAGGAGGATGATGCCAACAGACCTTACATGTCAAGCCAAAGTGTTCGCAAGGAGCCCAAGCCTGACAGACGAGTTGAACGAAGGGTTCCAGACTATCGTGCTAGGCCATACCCAACTGAGAGAAGACATGGACCTATTGTGAATCCACCTCGCCCTCCAATCCAACAAAGGAGGACAGAAACTCGAGCACCACCTCCGAGCTACTCCCTCAACGTTGAACCAGAGGAGTCTGTAGCAGTCATGAAAAGCATGGGTAACAGAGTTAGATGGCCAGGAAAACTCAGAACACCCCCAAATCAAAGAAACTCCAACAAGTCGTGTGAGTTTCATGGAGACCATGGCCATACAACTGCGTAGTGCATCTCCCTGCGATTGGAGGTAGCCGAGCTCTTGAAGAGAGGGCACTTGACGGAGTACCTCTCTGACAAAGGTAAAAAGACCCTCGCCAGTCGGCAGGGCACTGATCTGCCTGAGCCCCCTCAGACCAACAAGGTGATCAACGTAATCTCTGGGGGGTCAGAGATCAGTGGTGTCTCATACTCTGCGGCAAAGCGCCACAGTAGGCAGACGGTAAGGCCTGAGCTCAATGCTCGCAAAGCATCAGACACCTCTTCATCTGACTTGACTATTAGCTTCTCAGCCCAATAGTCTAAGCAACTAATCAGTCCTCGTGGCGATGCTTTAGTTATTTCAATTCTTATTGCAAACTGTCTTACGAAGAGAGTTCTCATTGACAATGGGAGCTCTGCTAACATCATTTTTCTAGATGCTCTAACAGAAATGGGCATAGATGAGACTGTCATTCTTCGCCAGCCGACAACTCTATATGGATTCAGTGGAGAAAGGAAGTACACGGTTGGGAGTGTTACCCTTCCTGTCTATGCGTATGCCAACCTAACGACGATTCTGACAGGATGCCCATCAAGCTACAATGCCATCCTTGGTAGGCCATGGATTCATGAGATGAAAGCAGTGCCATCAACCTACCATCAGGTGATTCGCTTCCCAACCAAGTGGGGGGTGAAGGAGACTTTCGGCCAGCAGCGTGACGCGATGACTTGTTACATGGAAGCCTTGAAGCCGAAAGTAGCCGAGTTATAGAAATTACAGCAACTCAACCCCACAATCGACCCAGACCAGCATGGGATGGAAGAGCTCGATGAAGTTCAGATTCACCCAGACCATCCAGATCACAAAGTTCAGATTGGGGCAAAGTTGAGGCCGGAGCTAAGAGAGCAATTGATCACATTTCTCAAAGTTCACCATGACTGCTTTGCTTGGTCACATGTAGATATGATAGGAGTTGACCTAGAGGTTATCACCCACAGACTTGAGGTTGATCCAGATTACCCACCAGTCAGACAAAAACGGAGGAAGTTCGCTCCAGAGCGGAACAAGGTCATCAATGAAGAAGTCCAGAAGTTGCTTGACATCGGATTAGTCCGCGAAGTACATTACCCAGACTGGTTAGCCAACGTTGTGGTGGTAAAGAAGAAAAATGGCAAGTGGCGAGTGTGCATAGACTTCACTGACCTCAACAAAGCATGCCCGAAGGATTTTTTCCCACTTCCGCACATAGACATGCTAGTGGATGCTATAGCAGGACATGAGCTTCTAAGCTTCATGGACGCCTCCTCGGGTTACAACCAGATATTGATGCACCCTGAAGATCAAGAGAAGACAGCCTTTGTCACAGAGAGGGGGACCTTCTGCTACAAGGTCATGCCCTTTGGACTAAAGAATGCAGGAGCCGCTTACCAGCGCCTGGTCAACCGCATGTTTTCCAGCATGCTGGGGGGCACCATGGAGGTGTACATTGACGACATGTTGGTCAAGTCACTAGTCGCCGACCAACACCAGGACCATCTCCGCCAAGCCATCTTAGTCTCCGCAGGTACAACATGAAGTTGAATCCAGCCAAGTGCTCCTTTGGAGTTTCCTCTGGGAAATTCTTGGATACTTAGTCACACAAAGAGGTATTGAGGCTAACCCTAATCAAATTCGTTCTATTGCTAACATTCCTTCCCCCAAGTGTCTTAAAGATGTACAGAAATTGACTGGGAGGCTGGTAGCCCTCAGTAGATTCATACCCAAATCTTCCGAGAAGTGTCGTCCATTCTTTGACACTCTACGAAAGAGCAAAGATTTTCAGTGGACAGACGTGTGTGAGGATGCCTTACAACAGATCAAACGTTACCTTACCACATCTTCAGTGCTATCGAAGCCCAAGGTTGGAGAGACTCTGTTCATTTACCAGACAGTGGCTGATTTAACAACTGAGTCAAATTGGCATTGTACTTGTCCAACGGAGAACTTCCAGAAGACAAAAGCGAGGCAAGGAGGGTAAAGGAAAAGGCAGCCCGCTTTACGCCCCTCGACGGACAACTCTATAGGAGATCCTATTCAGGACCCCTACTCAGGTGTGTAACTAATAATGAAGCCAGACATGTTCTGACTGAGTTGCATGCAGGAGAATGTGGCAATCACTCTGGAGCCAGAAGTCTTGCCCACCGAGCACTAACAACCGGGTACTATTGGCCAACCATGAGGGCTGATGCTCTAGACTTTGTGAGAAGATTCGACTCATGTCAAAGACACTCACACATCAGCCATCTCCCACCAGAGAGGCTACACCCATCCATTGCTCCATTGTCACGCCCCTGACCTTTTTCACTTCATAAGCATATTTAATTATGTTTTAAAAATCATATCAAGCAAATTTAATATTTTAATGTGTTATATATGTGGTTGTATTTGTGAAAAATTAAATTATATAACGTGATGTGGTATATTTGTGCTATATCTTGATGTTAAAAATTGATATTATGTGACCGTAATTGAATTTTAATTGTTGTCGTTGATTTATATAGTTTTGGACCGGCTTGTTACTACTTTTAATTTTAACCATTTTATATCCAAACGAGGTCCTATGAAAGAACGGACACTGTAAAATGAACCGTATGAATTTATAGTATTTGTTTGGTGTATCTTTTTTTACTTTCGAATTGTCTTTGTAAAAACCGAATTAAACAGGCTGGTGTAAATTATTCGTTGATTAAAATAATATATTAAGTTAATTGTAATTAATTTTCACCTCACGTCCACCGCCTTATTTTCCACCGCCTCTAATTAATTCAACACTTATCTTTTAGTTATTACTGAAGGTGCGTGTTTGGTTCTGATCATCATCTATCTTGACGCAGCACACACTAGACACCACAATTTCACACACACACACACACACACACACACCTGTTCGATCACTCTCAAGCCAAGAAAGTAAATAGAATTATTGAAAGTAGAAGGAGTGTTCTCTTGTAGTATACTTTATTTCTCTATTAACATGTAGGAAAAGTTATGCCATATATTGGTAATTAGAAAACTGAATTGATCGAGAAAGGGGAAAATGGAACCTTGTAGTGCCCGAAAGCTTGCAGTGGTGTTATTGCATACGGATAATATGATTGATGCTAATGGCACGTTTGGCCGGTGAATTGTAAGTGTATTTAGTAACTTGTTATTTAGTATCTTTGTAAGTAATTTTGGTAATTTGTTGTTTGACAAATATGTGTAATTTGAAATTATTGTTATGGTGCTAGAGTACGAGCTATGTATATGTGAATTATATGGTTGAAGTTGTGATATGAAAAGTGAAAATATAATGTGATATGTATATGGAGCACCTTGTTAATATCGTTGCTACTTGGAGATGAGAGAGACTCGGCGAGAGAGGGAGGTGAGGAATCCAACTTTCCGATTTGTGCAATCGGATCGACTTCAACAGGGTTACCCAAGGCGTGTTGCAGACAACGATGGATGGCAGATTGTAATGAATCGAAAGAGGAAGGATAGGATTTGTGAGGAAGAAATCTTTTTGAATCGAATTAACGAGAAATTCATGAATATCTATGTTGCGAATTTCCCTGACTCTTGGAAGGAATCGGATTTAGAGGACAAATTGAAGATGGTGGGAGTGATTCGTGGCATTGTGATCCCGAAGAAGAAGAAGAACAAACTAGGGCAAAACTTTGCGTTTGTTAGATTTGCACGACTACTGGGTGATACGGATTCAGCTCTGGAGGGACGAATTAGGAGAATTCGGAGTGGAAATCATCGTCTATGGGCTAATATCTCTCGTTTTGATCGGAAAACGCACTAGGTTTCTATAGGTACAGCTCGTGTGATATCTCCGGTGGGGACGAACCATGTGTGGGTGCCAAAGGCAATTTAGACTGCTAAGGCGCCAGTGGTGGTGGCTGGAAAACAGAACATCGATGAGGGGACTATCGTGGAGGGCAGGTCTCCTGTGGTGGTGGTTGGAAAACAGAACAACAGTGAGGGGACTATCATGGAGGACAGGTCCATTCCGGTGGATGGAGATTGGACTGCGAGATGTTTGATCGGACGAGCAAAGAGGAGTTTCGATGCTAAAACAATGGAGAAGGTGTTAGACGTGAATGGACATAGAGGCTTTCGAATAGGTCGATTATCGAAGGACGACTGGTTACTTGAGGCGCAAGATGAATCTTCAAAGAAGAACCTGTTGGAGGAAGAACCTGCTTGGATTGAGCAGTGGTTCACGAAGTTGCAGCCTTGGAGGACTTCGACGAGTAAGGCCAAACGGGTGGTTTGGGTCAGCATTTATGGTGTGTCTTTGAAGATGTGGAATAAGGAAACTTTTCGCAGATTAGGTACGACGGTGGGTAAATGTTTAATGATTCATAAGGATACGGTGGAGTGGCATGACTTGAGACGGGGGAGGGTACAAATTGAAACGCCGTTCTTTGGTCTGGTTAGGAAATTTTCTTCTATTATAATGAATGGGGTGAGGATTTGGGCACACATTGTGGAGGAGTGTTGCTGTGACATGTTGCAACATGAGTGTTCGCAGTTGCGCAGAGGTCGAGTTGGTGGTGTCAGAGGGAGGGAGAAGACATCGGACTCAGGTAAATCGGATTTCTTTTCTGGAAAATCTTCGGAGGATTTCGTCGAAAGTGATGGGGAGAGTAGCTTATGGGAGGTTGAAGAGAGGCACGGTGAGGGTGATCAGGCACAACGTGATAGCCTCATTCGGGAGGAGGGAGAGGTTGTTGAGTTGAAGGAGGTAGTCGATTTTGGACAGGCTGTGATGAAGGAGGGTGCGGGTAACCCGGGTAGGGGTGAAGATGTAGCCAGCGATGGAGGAGATGCGGTTGAGGAGGATGCGGTTGTTAGTGTCGCTGAGGAGTTGGATTTGCACTTGCAAGGGGCTGCGGGGGTGTGTGTTGGGGAGGTAGTTAGAGAAAGTGTAAGAGAGCAGGTCGGGTTGACGGAGGTGTCTGATGGGGATTCAGATCCTTTTGATTTGGCGAAGCTATTAGAGGAACAACCGGCAAAAACAATGCGTGCCCGCTTGGGTAGAAAGGAGAAGAATAAAGGAAATGCAAGTTCGCAAAAGAAGAGACGAGAAGTTTGGAGTGATTTTATAGTGGATATTGGTAGCGACAAAAAGAAAAAGAATGGGGTAGTAAGACGTAAACCACGGAAGGTGAGGGAGATTCCACGAGAGGTGGTGAGTACGCAAATTGATGGTGGAGCGTGGGTTTCAGATATAGAGATTAGAGCGTGTAATTTACAGCTTCAGCAGAAATCCCGAGATGAGGAAGCTAGAGCGACGATTGAAGTGGGTATAGATCTGGGCCTAATCAGAGAGGAGGATAAGGGGAAGGCGATGGAGGTCTTTCAACAATGGGAGCAACGGGATCAACCGGATACAGTGGGGCTTGAGGAGAACCACGATGAGGATATGTTTAGTGGTGGATTATGAAGATTTTATGTTATAATATAAGGGGGTTGGGAGGGAGTCTTAAGAAGAAGGAGATACGGGAGTTGGTGGTGAAGGAGAGGGTGGATTTTTCTTGTTGGCTTTTTCAAAGAGTGAGGTGGAACAACTTTGGGGTGGAAGTAATGTGGATTGGATCTTTAGTGGTGCGCTTGGGGCATCGGGGGGCCTCTTGAGTATGTGGAATACGGACGTTTTTGAGAAGGAGGAGTTTTGGGGTGAGGAGGGAGCTTTGGGAGTGAGGGGTAAATGGCGACGCGAGAAGGTAGTAATAGTTAATGTTTATGCTTCGTGTGTAGACATTAAGAAGGAGGAGTTGTGGTATTTATTGAGTGCGCGAATCACTTCGGAGCCTAGTTGGAGTTGGTGTGTGTGTGGTGATTTTAATGCGGTTCGGAGGAAGGAGGAGCGTAAGGGTAGAACTAACTCGAGTGGGGCGAGGAGTATTCGAGCTTTTAACACCTTCATTGCGAATTCGGAGTTGGTAGATTTACCTCTAACTAGGTGGAAATTTACTTGGTTCAGTAGTAATGCGTGTAGTAGGCTTGACCGTTTCTTACTTTCGGATTCTTGGTTGAGTAAATGGCCTGATCTTGTCCAAGTAGGTTTGAAGAGACGCTTATCGGATCATGCAGCTATCATTCTTCGTCAAGAGGGACGTGATTGGGGTCCGAAACCTTTTCGTTTTCTTAATGAATGGGTTAAGGACAAGAATTTTATGCAAATAGTGGAGGACTCTTGGAAGAGGGAGGGTATTGAAGGTTGGGGGAACTATGTTTTTAAGGAGAAGCTAAAAAGATTGAAAGAGGACTTGCGAAGTTGGCATAAGAGAGAATTTGGGGTGCTTGATAAGCGAATTGATGCGCTTGTGGATGAGTTGGCAAAGCAAGACTTTGAGCTCGAAGAAAGGGGTGATGGGGAGGATGTGTCATCTGTGTCTGGGGCTGATTCTAATGCGGTAGAGGAGATAGGGTGCAAAAGGTGCGGGGTGTACGGAACGGGAAGGAGGAGTGAGCTTGTAGGAGTTTTCACGAAGAGAGGTGGTGCAGTCTTGTAGCTGGGAAGTGGGCGCAAAGACCTGCACGGTTGCGGGCAGGGTGTACAGGTACAGATGTCATGAGGCTGCAGGTGGTGGTGGACAGGGCTGGGGATCGGGCGTGGGATGCTAGTACAGAGCCGGTACAGCAAGGAAATAGGCGGATTTCGCAGCATGAATCAGTGGGGGAAGGGAGGGAAGTGAGTTTTAGTAAGGCAGCTGAATTGGAGAGGTTGTTGTCTATCAAAGAAGGTGTTCGTTTGCAAATGGCGAAGAAACGATGGGTTAGAGAGGGGGATTCTAACTCTACGTTTTTCCACGGAACTGTGGAGAGTAGAAGAAGGAGGAATGGTGTTCACGGAATGAGAATAGATGGGATTTGGGTGGAAGAGGTGCAAGCGGTGAAGAGTGGGGTAAGGGAGTTTTTTCGGTATCATTTTGAACAAAGAGTTGAAGGGGTTTTTAATTCCGTGGGGTTGGAGGGGAAGTGCTTGGACGAGGCTTTACGCAGTGATTTGGAAAAATCTTTCGATGAAGAGGAGGTGCGTTGTGCGGTTTGGAACTGTGGGATTGATAAGAGCCCAGGTCCGGACGGTTTCAATGGGTTATTCTATCGGACTTGTTGGGCAGTTGTTAAGGAGGATCTTATGAGGGTGTTTGATGAGTTCCATCAGTTTGGTAAACTGTGTAAGGGTACTAATAGTACTTTCATAACACTCATACCGAAAGTGACCAATCCGGTGAATTTAGGTGACTATCGCCCGATCGCTTTGGTGGGAAGCTTATACCGGATTATCTCTAAGGTGCTTGCGCATAGACTTGGAGGTGTGTTGGGAAATGTCATTTCTGAAAATCAATCGGCTTTCATAGGAAATAGAAATATTCTTGACGGTGTGCTTATAGCTAATGAGGTGATTGATGAGGCTAAGAAGCGGAAGAAGAAGATGTTCCTGTTTAAAATTGATTTTGCAAAGGCCTATGATTCGGTGAGCTGGAGATGTCTATTTGATATGCTTAAGACGTTGGGGTTTGGGGAAGTGTGGATTAGGTGGATTGCCGAGTGTGTGTCTACAGTGTCTTCCTCGGTTTTGCTAAATGGAAGCCCAACCGAAGAATTTGGAGTCCAGCGAGGCTTGCGTCAAGGGGATCCGTTATCGCCGTTCTTGTATTTGGTGGTGGCGGAAGGCTTGAGTAGGATGTTTAAGAAAGCAAGTGATCTGGGTCGTTTTAATTCGGTTCTTGTTGGGTCTAAATCCATGCCTATTTCAATTCTTCAATTTGCAGATGATTCTCTGATCCTTGGGGAGTTTTCGGAGCATAACTTTGGTGTCGTGAAGGCGATTCTAAGGTGCTTTGAACTTGTTTCGGGTTTGAAAATTAATTTCCAGAAGAGTAGTCTAATGGGTGTGGGTTTGACGGAAGAAGAACTTACGATTGGGGCGACTTTTCTTAACTGAATCGTGGGCTCTTTCCCCTTTACGTACTTAGGCTTGCCGGTTGGAGGTAAAATGCGTGATAAGACGATGTGGAAGGAGGTGATTAGAAAGTTCGAGAAGCGTCTAGGTGCATGGGAGAATAGATTTTTGTCGTTGGGCGGACGTATTGTACTAATAAAATCGGTACTTAATGCTTTGCCTCTCTATTTTTTATCTTTCTTCAAGGCACCAGAATCGATTCTCCTTTGTTTGAAAAGCATGCAAAGAAATTTCTTGTAGGGAGGAAAGCCTCATGACGATCGTCGGAAGATCTCTTGGGTGAAATGGGACATTGTTTGCAAGGAAAAGGAGGAAGGGGGTCTTGGCATTAAAAATTTAAAGTCCTTTAATCTTGCTCTCCTTGGTAGATGGGTGTGGAGAATCTTACAAGGTGGGGAGGACCTTTGGTGGAAAGTGCTAGACTCTAAATATGGATCCTTTTTACATAATGTGGAGCATTTTTTGAGTAATAATTCCGGTAGAAGTTCGTGGTCGGTATGGTGGAAAGACATTATTAAGTGGGTAGGTGCCAAGGATTGGTTCGTGTCAAATGTTTGCAAGAGAATTGGCAATGGTAATGATACTCTTTTTTGGGAGGAGAAGTGGGGTAATTTACCGGAGAGCTTGAAAGTTTTATACCCGAGGTTGTATGCCTTGGAGATGAATAAGCGTTGTTTGTTCTCGCAAAGGGTAGTAGGTGTGGGGTCCAACTTGGTTTATGCATGGGAGTGGAGGCGTAACTTATTTAGTTGGGAAGAAAGTGAGGTTTTAGCTATTGAAGCAATTGTAAATGCCTTAGCCCGAAATGCAAATGTGAATGATATGTGGTTGTGGAAGGAGGGGATCGATGTGATTACACCACCAAGGCCGGTTAACGAGTTTTGGAGACATGTGTGGAGGAGGAGGCTTGCAAACCTTGGTTTAAAGTGTTTTGGAATAAATGGGTTCCGTCGAAGGTGAATGCTTTTGTTTGGAAGGTGTTACAAGATCGCATTCCATCGAAGGAAAATTTGAAGAACCGAGGGGTGTTTATAAATGATAGTGATCTTGCTTGTAAACATTGTGAAGAGTTTGTTGATAGCACGGGGCATATTTTTAGAGAATGCGTAGTTGCTAAACGCGTGTGGGATTTGTTGTATAGGTGGCTCAAAAAGGAGGTGGTGAGTGCCTCGAGTGTTGAAAATTCTTTGGAACTTCATATGGGGCTAACAAGAGGCCGGAACACGGAGGTGTGGAATGTGTTTTGGCATGCAACAATTTGGAATATTTGGTTGGCTCGTAATAGTTTTGTCTACAAAAATGAGATTAGATCACCGGATGTTATAGTGGAGCGAGTAAAGTTGAATACTTGGGCTTGGTTTAAGGGGAAGGGTCAGCTGAAATCTTATAACCAAGTAAATTCGTGGCTCTTGGAACCGGTGTTGTGTCTCAATTCATAGGAAGTTTTTTTTTTTTTTTTTTTTTTTGTGCAGGTTTGCGTTGAGGGACAGAGTGATTAATTGTTGCAGACAGATCTTGGGCGCTGGATTTGTTGACAGAGAAAGAATTAGAGGCCACATGCATTTTAATGAGGTACAAGTAAAGATGAGGTGCAAGTCTTGATGATGTTGGTTTTCGTTGCCATGATGTTGTCATCGCATGATGAGCTGATATTGAGGATGTTTTTGAGATCCAAGGCGTGTGGGTGGACATGGTGTGGTCATGATTTTGTCTTCTTGTGGCCAAGCACATTTATTGCCTTTCACTTCCATGTGCAGATTTGTATGGGGTGAGTATACTTGGTTTTGAGAGGTTTTTTATTTCAATGATTTTCCAAGTTTCTCAACTCAAGTAATTAAGCCTTGGTGACTTAGTTTTAAATAGCTTGAGGAGCTAAAGGGATTAGACCATTGTTGATTTAATCATAAATATCTTGGGCGTGCTTTTTGTGTGTTTTGGAGTTTTTGGCGTTAGTGTTGGTGTTTCATCCGGTTTTGAGAAGGGGTGGCGTGTGCTTTCTATGATCACCGGGTTTCTAACTGAAGTAACTAGACCATTGTGATTTAGTTTTAAATATCTTGAGGGGCTCAAGGGATTGAACCATTGTGATTCAATATTGAATATCTTGAGGTTGTTTTGTTCTTGGTTACTTTCCTAGCCTTTGATCACATATTAAATTACTCGCCACTTGTCTTGAAAGATAGCAAAGGGTGGAGGAATGTGGTTAAGAAGAGGCCCGGAGTGGTTTTGTGGTGTTTACATCACCGTTGTCGTATTGGGCGTGTTTAAATACCATCCAATATCGGCCTGGAGTCATGAGGGTTGATGAATGCGTATCCCAAACCAATACGTACAAAAGTACGGACTTCGGTAAAACAGACACTACCGGTTGGTTTTTATATGACTTGACGGGATCTTCTTCAAATTTGCTGAGGCTGGTTTCTGAGATGATGCAATATTTTAGGGGCTTCGAATTCCGTGGACTTTTCTCTCGGCGCACTTTTGTTTTTGGAACTTTGGAGAGTGGCTTTTTTTTAATTTTTTTTTTAGTGTAGTTCCTGGAGCTTCATTTGCAATTATAATCTTGGTGGTGTAGTGGGGATAGTGCATTTTTGGCTTTCTGTTAGTTGCGGTGCTTTGTTGTTTTTGGGTGGAACTGTTTTGATTGAAGTGGTCTTGAACTCTGTATTTTGTCGTTTGGAGAGCATTTCTTATGCTCTGTTGTTTATGAATAAAATTTTTAGCCGTTTCAAAAAAAAAAAAGTGATATGTATATGTGAAATGTTATGTTCTGAAATGATGAAAAGCTAAAAGTGATTGGCTGGTGATATGTGATCAATTGCTCCCATGTACGGATGGGATACGTGTAGTTGTTATCTGAAAAGATACTATTTTCTAATAAAGTATTAGTCTTATATATTTATAAACATGATTATGTGATTTGCATTCATAAGAGATAAGAGGATTCTGTTATGGCTGCTAATGACTTTGAGTCATGTGTTTTCCAGCTTGTCTGGATATCCATCACTGGATGGACTCTGTGTGAAATATAGAATTCCAGGTACGGCTGGAATCTATATGAAATATGAATTTCCAACATGGCTGGACTCTTTTGGGTTCACTGAACTCCTCTGTTATCGTGATCACGAATTATTCCTGGTCGTAACAGAGCCATAGCGGACAAAGAAAATGACTAAGCACGTGCATTATTATTATATAAATGTGAATTATTTGAAATGCTTCTGTTTGATGTGGTGAGATTTCAAAGTGAACACACGTGTTGGAAATCATGGAATAAATGGAGTCGCGTGTTCTGATTGAGAATTCTATATGTCTTCTGATCGATGTGAATATATGTGACTGAAAGTGATGTGCTTACCTGTCGTTAAATGGCTTGTTGCCGGTTATTTTACTGGTTATTAAATGACTTGTTACTCATTATACTTATTGAGATCAGCAACTCATTCAAAATGCGATGATGTTTTTATAGATATTCAGAGAAAGAAGGCCTTAGCTGAAAAGAAGTTAAGTTATGCATCAAAGGTCGGCCGGCTGGTTTCCAATCCTTCTCCTTTGGCTCGTCTATTGCATATCATTCATGAAAAGACTTTTGTTCTGTAAAAGCTAATTTACTGAATGTGAAAATGTATTTTTCTGGCATGCATATGTAAATCTGGTCAAAGTAATTCTGTTTTAAAGCTTCCGCGCGTCTTAAATAATTTTACTGTCGGTAATTATCTGTGAAGGTGATAGGGCGTCACAGTTAGTGGTATCAGAGCCCCAGGTAGGGATTCTGAAGACACTTTGCATGGCACGTGCATCAAAATTACAGGTTCTCTATCTTTGTATGAGTTACAAGTTGAGTCATTTCTGAAGCATTAAGATGCATTTCATATCGAGCCAGGCCAACGAGTGTACATGCTCGCGGTAACCGTTTACTTCACCAAGTGGGTGGAAGCAGAAGCCTTCAAGCAAGTCCGTGACACAGAGGTAAAAAATTTCATTTGGAAACATGTGATTTGCAGGTACGGAGTCCCCTACGAAATCGTGACAGACAATGGCTCCCAGTTCATAAGCTATGAGTTTTAAGATTTCTGTAAAGAATGGGAAATCAAGCTTACATTTTCCACTCCACGCTATCCCCAAGCGAATGGACAAGTAGAGTCGACCAACAAAACCAACATGAACAGTCTCAAAAAACGGTTGAAACAAGCAAAAGGAGCATGGGCAGATGAACTCCCAGGCGTCCTATGGTCATACCGAACCACACCAAGGACTCCACCTGGAGAAACACCATTCAGCATGACATATGGTACTGAAGCAGTCGTACCCATAGAAGTGGGACTACCCACATCAAGATACAAAATGGCTAGCGAGCAGACCAACGATGCAGAATTGGCACACGAGCTTGACTTAGTCGACGAACTCAGAGAAAGATCCATGATTCGGAGCACCGCCTACCAACAGAAGGCTGCACAACACTTCAACAGGAACATTCACGTACGAACCTTCAAGCAAGACGATTGGGTTCTACGCAGGGTATTCCAAAACACAAAGGAGACAGGAGCTGGCAAGCTTGGACCAAATTGGGAAGGTCCTTATAAAATCACAAAGGTAGTAGGTAATGGAGCCTATAAGCTAGAAACCAAGGAAGGACGACAGATAGCCAACAGTTGGAATGCCATCCACCTAAATAAGTACTTTTTTTGATACACTTGTTCTTTCGAGGTTGATCTTTTGTTGAAAACACCCCGAACTGACTAGGGGTAAGTCAGTTATCTAACCCGGCTGGCAGTTCGGGTAAACGCCCCACCCCACCCCCCACCTCCCATAAACATCTTGCAGGAGCATGAGACATACAACTAGTCTCCAGTCCTTGATGCTCACAAGTCACGTAGCAGCATGGGCATACATATCCTCGGTGAAGGTACAACAACTTATACCCGTGAGATTGATTTCTCACTACAATCAGCCGACTTGACAAGGGGCTAGCTGGTCACCTAACCCAGCTATGCAGGTCGGTCAACCGCCCCACCCCCCCAAACCTTTCCAAGAGGATCGATTCCACTCATTTTGCAGGCTGACACATCATGAGCACGATTGAAGTAATGCCCACGCGGCACATCTTACTTTCAGGTGATCATCCAAAACATTATGCTCAACAAAACCAACCATCCATCAGGATGAGAACAGAAACACATGGACTCACATCTATTTTGATTGGCTTGCACTTGCTTAATCCATGAGATGCGCCAAAAACAGCTCCATGGTTTAGACAAGTCGAAGCTTTCAAAATTGATGATCACTACCATACAAGGAATGTCAACTCCCTCCACCTGTTAGCGGGTAGATTGTACAACAGATCAGGCTGACAAGAGCTCTCTGCCTATTCCAACAATCTTAATCAATTTATCGAGTCCAGTTGCCAGCAAAAATAAACAGACAGGCATGGCTTGTTGCCACACCATTTGTTTTCTAAGGTGTGAACCAAAGTCTCCTTTTGGGATTGATTTCTATCTAACATAACCGATCTGACCAGAGGCTAGTCGGTCAACTAACCCGACTAGGCAGGACGGTTAAACGCCTCCCCTCTCCAAGAGGGTCCATCACTGAATTCTACAATCAGGACACAGGGTGAACTCCACAAAGCCAACCGTCTGACAAACGCGCTTGACACCCAACTACAAGCTGACTGACACCCAGCCATCTGATAAACGCAGCTTGACACCCAACTGCAAGCTAACTGACACCCATCCATCTGATAGACGTAGCATGGCACCCAACTGCAAGATGACTGACACTGCTCGACAGACGCAGATGACATAACCAGAATCGACCGACACCCACCGTCCGACAGACACAAAGATGATGCCAATTGCAGTCGATCGACCCGGCGTGGAACAAATTCGACGAAGTAGGCAGACGAACACAATAATAGTTCAAGCACTACTCCTTTGGACTAGAGCTTAAACTGGGGGACAAACCTAGTAGACAGAGTTCAACAGTGCCAAACGCGTGCTTTAGAGGTTAGCCTGCTATGTTTCGTTCAAATTAGACTTGTAAGACAAGCATGACTGCATGATTTATGAATATGTCTGACTCTCCATCATGAACTACGTTTTAGTATAAATTCTAAGAGCAATGCATCTTTAACTACATGTGTTATTCACTACTTTGAGCTACTTTACTCATGTAAGATAATTTATTTTAGTCGAATACTTATGTATTTGAGATCATGTTTGTTGCAACTATCATACAAGTTCAAATACGAGACATAACATCCCGTAGCCTACGCGGCTCGAGACATCCCAGGAACAACCCAAAATAAAATCCAAAGCCACAATAAACATACATAACCGATCCAACCCTACGAGGGTAATACGAACAACAATGTTCAAATACGAATGACAGAAAGTACTAGGAAGTCAAATCCAGCATGGAGAGCGACATACAACATAAACGACAAATGGAATGACTCATAAGACAACAACATCCAGAGTTTCACCACCCAACATGAAACTACTATATGGTACCAGCTCCATCAACATACTCCTCCGAGCAACCATCAGACTGACCCGGGAACTCCACCCCATGCTCAGTCAGATACATTTCACACATCATGACCCTCTCTTGATAGTAGCTTCTGAGCTCCCCCTACCTATGGCCTTCAAACAGACGCCCGCTCATTCAAGATCAATTGATGGTCTTCATTCTGCTTGACCGCATGCAGTTTTGCCTTCATCTTTTCGTTCTCCTTTATAGCGGAAGCCAATTCCATCTCAAGCTTAGCGGCTTTAGCCGCCTCACTCTCAGTCGCAGCCAGCTCCCCCTTGACCTTAGCCAACTCCTCAAGTGCTTCATTCTTACCTTGGCAATAGCGTAATGCTTCGCCCTCAAGTCGGGCCTTATCCCTCCTAAGTACCGCAATAGAGTGCTCACTAATCCGATGCTTCCTCGTAATAGAAGCTAACTCCGCCTCCGGCAACTGCAAGGCCTTGCCCATGTACCCTATAGCGCTCAAGGCCTACAAGACAGACATCAACAATTCATGCTTCGATCTAAGCACATAAATGACAAAGAGAAATGCTAGATGGTTGCGGAGACTACCTTGACAATTTGGTCAAGAGCATAGTCCGTCAAAGGAGTCACTCCATCTCTCACCAGCTGATCAAGGTTGCTCAACGTTAACACCCTTCCAGAACTCAAAGTTATTGTGCCAAATTCACAAGAGAGAGTAGCTCCGTCAACCTCAAAGCTGACAGTCGACGAAGGACTGTCACCCACTTCACCACGCGCCGCCATAGATGGTGAGCTCACACCTTGCCCGACCAAGGATGGAACAGAGGCAGTCCTGGCGAGACTTTGTGAGGCTCCAACCGAGCTACCTGGTGGAACACCAAGCAAGGCGTCTGTCTGAGTATTTGGAAGGCCGCCCGCCATAGCACTCGATAGGTTGTCAGGCGGATCACTAGCTGCCCCTGGCTCTGAAGGATCAAGCCTCGGCTTTTTCGCATACCGCCCTAACAAGTTGTCTACTTTCTCAACTTGAGCCGCGGTCGACTTCACCATTTTCATTGACCTCGCTACTCTGACAGCATACTCATCTCCATTGCCTGTCCATACATAGAATGAAAGAAAGGACCAATCAAAACGATTTTGTCTCAAAACACTTCATATCAACATGACCAATCTAAGAAGGTCGTTACCTCCAAACGACTGGATAACGGCACGCCACATGCTACATGTCTTCATCGTAGTCGAACTCAAGAGATGGTCGATCGATCTAGTTATGCTAGGGATATCTCTTATCGCTTTAACCACCATGTCCCCATCATCTAGCATATCCTTCCTTACATGACCACCTGTAAGAAAGAGTGTTCAAAGTTTAGTCCAATATGAAAAGTTCAAGGAAGAGATGAAGCTATCACACTAAAGGCAAGAAAATCGAACTCACCAATAGGCTTCCACGATGTCGGAACCTTTGCTAAATCCGCAGGCTCAAACACATGCTCGCTACTCACCAGGAAATATATATCCTTCCAAGTTGGCTTGTCAGACGCATTGCCAATGTTGACCGAACCGTCGACACCTTGCCTCGAGTTGGTCTGAACCCGACCTTTGTCCGATGAAACTTCTTTCACTGTGTGAAAGTGGCAGAAGGTGTCAACAGACATCTGAACATTCATGACCTCACTTAGCACCTGCACCCCAAGAATAACCCTCCAAGCATTGGGCATCAGCTGACCAGGCGCAACCTGAAGATAATTGAGTACATCAGCCACAAACTTGGGGAGTGGGAGTCTGAGCCCTATCTTGAAAGCGACTTCATACAAGCACACCATCCCCGGGATGTCCCAATCTGCTCGATGGTCCACCAAGGGAAGTTGAGACCCAGGACTCTCTGGAATCCCATAGAGACCCCTCATGTGCGACAAGTTTGCCTCACTAAGAACTGAGGGTACATCACCGGATAAGATACCAGTAGGCTGACCCATAGCAGACAAAGACCCGCTATGTGAGTCCTGGCCGTCAACCATACTCGACCGTGAGAACACAACCAATTTGCTCGGGTGCCCTTCCTCGATCTACCTGTATTAGAGTTTAAACAGAAAGAAGGCTTCATCCAAAAATCCATGAAGAACACCAACTCAGTTCGACATGAAATTTACAAGCCGACTGACACGACAGACTCAAACGTAACACCCATCGCCAACATAGGCAAAAGAGACATCTAACATCATCAATATGCACGCCAAGCAAGATTTCCAACATACCAGTGCTACAACCATCTATCGACATATCCATTTGCAAACAAATCATTACAACATGAATATTTCCAAAAAGCAAGACTAAAATATCCATAAACATATCCATTCGCAAAAATGGTGCGACGTCACAAAATTTAATATCCAATCGATTTCACCGGATACCGGTTGATACAAAAGGCAACATACATATGTCTACTCTACGACACCACTTCAAAGCAAAAAGGTCCATCCGCTCTTAAAAAAGAGAAAACAATTTACAATCTGTCGGGTCTACAATGTCCTATCTAAGATCCAAGCAAAACGATAGCACCACTCTCTAACCAACGAAGCAAACCTAAGTCCAAATCCCACCACGTGCTCCCCTGCACATGCAAGATCTACTCATTCAAAATGAATTCAAGGTGCAATAAAGAACGACGCTCGTAAGAAATTAAGCTTGAAAATCATAAAGCTTTCCATCACAGTGACATTTTTAGGCTTCCTGAAGCTTAAACTTCATGGGAGAATTCCAATACAAGAAAACGGTATATAAGTTCGGCTACAATAACTCTCTATTAATCGCGGAATTCGCCCAGTTTAAGGCAAAAAATTAGCATAAATGTTGCAACAACCAAGAGACAGAGCGAAAAAATCACCAAACACAAGAAACAAATTGCAAGCTGACACAGGTGTAAAATCACCACAAGGATCGGTGAAGTCCATATATTTTTTAAAAAAAATCGAGGTTGAGCAGTGAAACAGAGAAGAAAAACGGGGAAGAAATCAATACCGGAGACTGCAAGCTCCGGTCGAACACACACAGCAGGGCTCACTGGAATCCTCCACACTCTATCACCTCCACACTCACACCCACCGGAAGAGCCTGAACTCCGGTGGACTACCCCTGTCTCCACGAGGTTGAGCAGTGAAACAGAGAAGAGAAACGGGGAAGAAATCAATACTGGAGACTGCAAGCTCCGGTCGAACGCACACAGCACAGCTCGACTCCGACTCACCAGATCTGTCTAGAAGATCTCTTTCCTGCCGTTCGGACTCTCTCTCTCTCTCTCTCTCTCTCTCTCTCTCTTCGTCTTCTCTCTCTCTCACTCGGCTTGATATAGCAACCACCGAAATCCTTCGCGCGCACTCCAGTCACCGGAGTCTGCAGTGGGAACGGAGAAGAAGAGGTGAGATGTCGACGAGCATGGAAGAAGAAGGAAATATCATTCCATGTGTAGAAATGTTTGTATGTTGGTTTATTTGAGACCAATTTCAAAATTCTAGGGTTTTGACCCAAATTAAATAATGGATAAATATATTACAAGTCAAAAGGCACTCCAATCCGGGCAAGCTATCCACTTTCGGGCAAGGCAACCTTCATTTCGGGCAAGGCAACTCATTTCGGGCAAGTCGTCTTTTTTCTGTCAGCAAGTTTCCATCTTGCTAGATAGACCAAGTTGCCCACCTCAAAATTTTCTGTCAGCAAGTTCCCATCTTGCTGGATAGACTAGTTGCCCACCTTGAAATTTCCTGTCAGCAAGTTTCCATCTTGTTGGATAAACTAAGTTGGCCACCTTGAAATTTTCTGTCAGCTAGTTTTCATCTTGCTAGATAGACTAAGTTACCCACCTTGAAATTTTCTGTCAGCAAGTTTCCATCTTCCTGGATAGACTAGTTGCCCAACTCGAAATTTTCTGTCAGTAAGTTTCCATCTTGCTAGATAGACTAAGTTACCCACCTTGAAATTTTCAGTCAGCAAGTTTCCATCTTGCTGGATAGACTAGTTGCCCACCTTGAAATTTTCTGTCAGCAAGTTTCCATCTTGCTAGATAGACCAAGTTGCCCACCTCAAAATTTTCTGTCAAGCAAGTTTCCATCTTGCTAGATAGACTGAGTTGCCCACCTTGAAATTTTCTGTCAGCAAGTTTCCATCTTGCTAGACAGACTAAACAGCCCATCTCAAAAAATTTCAGTCTGTAAACATCCATCATACTAGGTTGGCTTTTTACAACCGTGAGCGCCTGTCGATAAACTTCTGCCTTGCAAAGTCGACGACTTACTTTGCCGAACTAACAACACGACCACTACGAGTGAAGTCCATCTGTCTAACCATTCCATCTCTTTATCAATGAGCTTGCCATCTATTATTCTGGTGCACTTACAGGATAATCGATACCTTTGAAAGAGAAAAATAGCATACGCCTGCAACCCAGCGTGCATCGCTCTATTGGGCATCAAACTTCTACTCTCCGACTCGAGACACTCAACTTGAAGGGTGGGGGACAAACTGTATTGTTCAAAATTCGCTCTTGTCAACAAGACTGACAATTTGGTCCATCAAGGCTACGGCCCAATCCATAGTCCATTAACGATTCCATCTTGGCTTCATAAACGAGTTGGGTTCCAAGAGGTCACCGGGCGAAGCCACCAAGTTGAGTCGTCATCCAACCAAGTAGTCTACATGTTACCTGACTCACTTGACCTCTCCAACCTCCCAGCTGGTTGACAAGCTAGCCAACTCACCTCGTAAGTCTGACCCCAGCATTTGGCTGATAGACTATGGCAGCCATCTTTTGGCTGACAGCTTATGGCAGCCAGCTTTCGGCTGACAGACCATGCAACTAGCTTTTGGCTGACAGCTTATGGCAGACTTTTGGTCGACTAGCGAAGCTCAACTTGCTTGATCGACTTAGTCAACAGAAGGAACAAACTCGAAACCTCCCATCCAACTACTTGGTACATGGTCCAACCCACTTAGGGAGTTCCAACGACTTCCCCGAGATTCGCGGACAGACTCCAACGGTGGTTGAACTATATAGAGAAGAGTGGGGAAGTGTGAACGATCAAGGCATTCTGATGGAAAAACCCTAGCAATCAATCTCTCACGCCTCCAACTCTCTCAAGATCTCTGATCAACATCGACCGTCACTTACCATCATCCACCATCGCTCATCACCATCCATCATCAACCTTCAACCATCCGCCATCGTCCATCGTCATCCATCTCTGTCAGACAACTACCAGTTAGCTCCTTCCTGTAAGGTCAGCTAGCCCACTACCGGTGTTCGTCCGCCACATTGCCGAACTGACTCAACTAACAGGATAAGTCGACGCTTGCCGTCATCTCTATCCTATCTCTTTCATTCGATTACATTGCCTGCCAGTCATCTAACTTGAGCGTCGGAGTCCATACGATCGGCACCACACCGGTGTCACCTTGGAACCTCACGTCTTTGTTTGCTACTATTGCCTTGCAGGTTGTTAGTGCCCTCAATCTCTAACCCTAATTTGATTGTAGATTTCTGAGCGTCTACGGTTGTGCATTACGTCAAAATCACTATTAGATTAAGCATTTGTTCATTTAAAACAAAACGTTTTCATCTTGCTTTATATATCAGTTAGTTGCAAACAGTAATATCTAGATTAGATTAATTAATTGTAGCTCAGTGGGATTGACGCCTCCCCTAATGCTATCTGTTTTCTAGAACTAAGTAAGTGACAACTTGAGTAAATCAATATCGTTATAATCGCATGTTTCCTTCTAGCTAGCTTGTCTTCAAGTCACCACACCATAATTCTCCACATTCATATCAATCTCGTTAAGCTTAAATCTGTTTTATAGTTAGTTTGAATATTAGTTTAATTTCACATAATCATTCTGCTGCCGAAGCAAACAACCATTTACTGCTTTCATTACTGTTTTTTATATTCGTAAACCCAAACTAAGCCTAGTTAAGTCCTTCGAGACCAACATCGGGGTTAACTTCACTGCACTACAAGTTTTCGTAGTGTTGAGAATTAACTCTTGGCTAAGTAAACAAATTTAAAACTCTTATTTGACACATCAGTATACCACTACAAGTTTCTATGGGAACCTTTCCAGCGAGAGTAACTCGAACAGTTCTCTTTGTGGTCGTAGATCACGTTTTCAACTACAATAATATCCTAGGACGTCTGGGACTTAATCAATTCAAGGCCATCTCATCTCCTCTACACAACAGAGTTAAGTTTCCTACTCCAAATGGTGTAGGAGAGGAAGTTGGGAATGTTTGGAGAAGCGTGGGAATGCTACATTATGTTGACAAGGAACGCCTCTACTCCTGTTCTCACAGTCACTGACAAGCCCGAGTCACTCTCACCCGTACCTCTTACCCCAGCTAAAGAGGAACTTGGGGCTGGATCTCTCAAGGAGAAATTTCCTAAGGAAGCAAGGATTAATCCTCATGAAACCCTGAAAGAGATCCAGTTGATAGAGGGAAACCCAGGAAAGAAGACTAGGATCGGAACACAGATGAGCGTCGAAGTGGAAATGAAGTTCATAGCTTGTCTCAAGGATAACTGTGATGTCTTTGCTTGGAGTACCGACGATCTTAAGGGGATAGACCCGAGGATAGCAGTTCACCGACTGAACATGGATCCTTTGGTCAAGTATATCCACCAGAAAAGAAAGGACTTCGGCCCTGTGGAAGATGCTATCATTACCAGAGAGGTTGAGAGGCTCATGAAAGCGGGACACATTGAAGAAGTAAGATACTTAGATTGGGTCTGCAATATGGTACTTATCGAGAAGGCTTCGGGCAAATGGAGGATGTGCAATGACTTTACTAGGCTTAACAAGTTTTGCCCAAAGGATCCTTATCCTTTGCCTCAGATCGACCAACTGGTAGACTCCACGGCTGGATGTGCTCTTCTGAGCTTCATGGATGCCTATCAAGGTTTTTATCAAATCAGAATGGCTCAAGAAGACGGCCTTCTTTGCAGCCGGAGGAGTTTATTGTTTCAAGGTTATGCCATTTGGACTAAAAAGTGTTGGAGCTACTTACAACGTCTGGTAAATAAAATGTTCAAAGAGGAAATTGGCAAAACCATGGAAGTGTATGTTGATGACATGTTGATCAAGAGCAAAACAGAAGAGCAACACATTGAGCACCTCAACAAGTGCTTCTCAATCTTGAGAAAGTATGGGATGCGACTAAACCCGGAAAAGTGCACCTTTGGAGTGAAAGGGGACAAATTTATCAGTTATATGGTCACAGAAAGAGGCATCAGTGCCAATCCGGAAAAGATCAAGGCTATTCTGGACTTGCCATAACCAAAGACCATCAATGAGGTTCAACAACTCATAGAACGAGTGATGTCTCTAAGCCGCTTCATCTCTAGATCAACAAAAAAGAACCTACCTTTCATTAAGATACTAAGGAAAGGAGATAAGTTCGAATGGACCAAAGAATGTGAAGAAGCCTTTGACAGCCTAAAAAACTACCTCCTCTCACCTCCACTCTTGTCCAAACCAGTAGAAGGAGAGCCCCTCTACTTATATCTGGCTGTCACAAATGAGGCTATGAGTTCTGTGTTGGTCAGGATCCAAGCCAATGACCACATGCCTGTCTACTACTTGAGCAAGGCTCACCGGTGTCGAACTAGATATGTCCACATTGAAAAGCTAGCTTATGCGCTTAGTTTACATCGCCGAGATCAAGTCGATTTCAAGTCACATAGGATTGTGGTTCTCACCAGTGAACCCCTGAAACATGTCTTAGGGAAGCCAGATCAATCTGGATGCTTATCAAATGGGCGATTGAACTGACTGAGTATGATATTGGATATCAAGTTCTGTCAGCAACGAAAGCTCATATCTTAGCCGATTTCTTAGTTGATTACCCTGAAAAGGATAATGAAAAAACCGATAATCAACTGAAAGAAGTCGAGTGCCTAATGATAAAATAAGAAGCAGAATGGGAAGTCTGTGAGGACGCCCAATTCATAGGATATCCCCCAATAACCTATGACTGACTCTCTAAGAGTAAGACACATGTTTCTCTTGGGTGAAGTGCAAACACTCATACACTTGCATTCTCCGTCAGGAAGCAAGAAGAGATTCCTGAAGAACAGAATGGTAAGAAAGGGGCAGAAACTATGGTTCTCACTCCTGAAACTAAGAAACAAGACAAAGACACTTGGACGCTACAAAGGGATAGATCTTCTACCGGTAGGCAAGGAGGAATTGGAATTTAACTTCATAGTCCTGAAGGCGCCGAGTTGGACAACGGTATCACGCTTGACTTCAAAGTGACCAACAATGAAGCTGAGTACGACGCGCTTCAACCGGACTCAAGATGGAAAAATCACTCCAAGTGAAAAGAATCAAAGCTTACACTGACTCACAACTCGTTGAATCTCGCCTCGTGGTCTTTGCTACTAAAGGACCAAACTTGATAAAGTACTTGGACTTGCTCAAGAAAGAGGCGGAACACTTTGAAGAGTTTACACTGGAAAGGTTTGACAGAAGAGTGGAATGAGAAAGCTGACGCACTTGCGAAGTGTGCTTCAGCTTCGTGAGCACTCGACACGAGAAGCATCATCCTACTAACCCTTAGAAATTCCTCACTGATGTGTCCAGGCTTACAAGTTTTCCTATTAAGTGCTGAACGATGCTGGATGACGGACATCTTCAATTACCTTAAGGATGGGTCTTTGCCGTCAGATCTAAAAGAAGAAAAAAGAGTCCTATGCCGAGCCAACAGATACTTTATCCTTGGGAAGGACCTTTACAAGAAGTCCTTCAGTGGTACTCATCTGAGATGCCTTGGACCTCAAGAAGCTAGAACTGTTTTAGAAGAGATTCATAGTGGAAGTTGTGGGGGTCACTCAGGAGGTCGAACTTTGGCTCAAAAGATCATAAGACAAGGCTACTACTGGCCAAGAATTGACAAGGATGCAGCAAACTTCGCTCGAGCATGTGATGATTGCCAATACTATGCCAACATCTGTTGGTACAGATAACGACAAAGGGAAAAGACTAGAGGGGGGTGAATAGTCTTTTACAACTTTTATCGATAAACACAATTTCTCAGATATCTGTGAAGATATCTGATACTTAATTTCAGAGAGCGGAAGACTTTTATAGTGGTATCTGAAGGTGGCATAATCCTTCAACTAATCCACTTCGGCCTTTCTCAGACCCAGAATCCACTAAGACAGATAATTGAGTTCACCTTACAAATATCTTCTCTCAATTCCTAAATACACTAGGTTCCCAACCAAGTGTTCCCCCTGATTTATTCCCTAGCTTTCTCAGCCAAGTACGTCCTATACTCTGAAACCTTTGAGCTATTCCTTAGTTTCCCAAACTAATTCTTACTATGCTCAGTAACCTTGGAGTTATTCCTTAGTTTCCCAAACTAAGTACTTCCTGTACTCCACGCCGTTTAAGGTGTCATAATGTAGTTTGTCAGGTTTGGTAGATTAATAACTTCTACAGTTATGTAATACTACCTTCTTGAACAAGATTCACTTAACACACTTCACAATGTGTGGTGATATGTTCTTTACTGACCCAAGTCGATGATAAGTGTTCTAGAGAATGAATCGCAGATACTTGATCTTTTGATTCAACTCATTCACAGATAGCAATGCTTGTTAAGGATCAGGACACTTAGAACTTTCGTGCTACTTAGAATTCAAAAGCTTAGTCGCAACTGTAAGCTGAAGAATAAGTAGGTTGAAGACTTGTATGCTTGAGAGAAAGATACCACTAGTTGTATTATTAGAGAGGCTTGGTATTTTCAGTGAGTTCAGTCTGTGTTTCAAGCATTCTAAGTGATGATATTTATAGTTGAAAATCATGCCGTTTGAATAGTATCCGTTAGGCTTAATGAAATTCAAACTATTGATATCTGAAAATAGTACTGCAGAAGACGTTGTCTCTTTTCAGAGATTTCCTTTGTTCGGATGTCTCGTCATGCATTTATTGCATTGTAGTATTTTGTCTTGTAGTGCCAACGGAACTATGCACGCTTTCAAGCATTGCATGTCCCTTTCCGAGACCTTCTCATCTCCGTGACACTTGAAACATTGTTTCGTAAATATAGTTTTATCCAGGTATCCGAGTGTAGATATCTGTAAGCACTTTTCCTCGCTCGTAAACCTCGCGTTTCTCGTATATCTTTTGCAAAACTTGTTTATTGAGAAACACTTGTTTATCAAAGATATTTGGACATAGGTATCTGATAACCTTTGTCTTCAGCAATCTTGTGCAGTCTTCAAAACTTCAAAAAAAATGTTGAACTCTCCTGCTGGATGCCTTCTTCTTGGTCTTCTTCAAAGATATAAAAATTACATTCAGAGACCTAACATCATATACAAGATTTGCTAAACTATCATACTTAGTGATTTTCCTCTTTTACAGTGTTCAAGTGAACCAAGAGTACTAACCACCTTTCTGAGCTAAGATAAGTCATTAGGTTGATGATCAAAATCTAAACAGATATTCCTAACAAATTTTCCCCTTTTTGATCAGTCAACGATGACTATCTTTAAAACCTATTACAACTTGGAAGAGGGAACAATCTAACACTTAATCAATTCTTATGATCTTTTCAATTCATTTTAATTAAGTGCAGAAAGTAAACATCAACCAAATCACAAGGTGTGATCTTTGCTGACAAGTTATCTTTTTATAGATTGATATCTGAGAGTAGGTTCATCAGATATGTTACAAAGAAACTTTACAGATAACTTTTACAATGATAGAACAATAAAGTACATTCAGCAAGATACAAAACACTTAGTTAAATTAGGACAACAGGAGTGACCAAGCTCCAAGTAGACATCCTAATAAACTAGTCTTCAAGTCTTCAAGATCTTCAAGTCTTCAATCAGCAGATCTATGGATCAATTTGCAAATTCCCTATCCCCAAACCTTTTGATATCATCTGAGTAGTCAAAGAGCAAAGTCCTGACTATCATTTCAGTGTTTCTGGCAAATCCACAAACTTCCTTGTAGGTTTTGGTGGGATTCTTCTTGCCAAATTGTTTGACCCACAGATACTTTCCCCATTTCCAGGCATGCTCGATTCTGATATCTGATAGCTTGAAATATTCATATATGATCTTCAGATATCTGATGTCACCCTTGAATTGATCTTCAGTCATGTAGAAAGACTCATAGGGTTCCACAGCAAGTCTTGCTCTTGTGCCTGTTCCAGTGATGTTGGGAATTCTGCACATCATCAGGCTTTCCATAAGGACAATCATCAGAAAGGTCCTTTTTCATGGCTTCTATTCTCTTGATTACTTCAAAATCCAACTAGGCTTTGATGTGGTTGGTATTAATCAAGACTGGCTTGTCTTTTCTCCATGCCATGAGCTGTTTATGGATTGGTTCTGGAACAATTTTCATTTACCAGTAAGTGCTTAAGTTCCAAAATCCAGTAGCCATTCTTCTGATTAATGTATCTGTAGATAGAGGAGTCATTGTTGGTCTTCACATACTCAATCTTGGCTTCTTCAGGCCTGAGTGGTAGTTGAAGTTTTCTTTGTTCAGCTCTCAGCCTGTTCCTCCTTTATCTTGAATTCTCCCTTGGGGGATTGCTTGAAGAACCACCCTGGATTGACTTGGTATTTCAGAGGGTGTTTTAGATGCCAAAGGATTTGCAGCTATGGGCTCAGATAGGCTATCAACCCTTTTTCTTTTTCTGTGAAGAGGAGCTTCATCTTCATCATCATCATCAAGATCAATTCTTGTGAAAATTTTGGAGCCTTCTTCATTGCCCTGGGATTTGATTTAGCCTTCTTCTTCTTCTTCAGAAGACTCATCAATCCCTCTTACTTGTCTTCTCCTTGGAGCCTTGGTACTCCTTGGAGGTTTCTGTGCCCTGGCCCTTGTTGTCATTCTTTTTTCAGGAAGTTGCTAAGTGGTGTCCACTATCTGTAGAGCAGTCTGACTAGAGGAGGGCTCATTTATTCTGAGAGGTGGTTGTTCAGATTTTCTTTTGTTTCCTCTTCGTCTTCCTCTCTGAGCACCTTGAAATCCTTCCCCCTAGTCATTGTTGACTTACTAAGAATCACAAAGGATTCTAAAAGGGAGTCAAAGTTGCCTTGCAGATAGTTATAAGCAGCAACCAACTTTTCCAGATTGACCTTGAGCTCCTGATTTTGTTTGATAAGAACTGTTTCCTTATCAGTGAGCTCTGCCAGTGGGCCTTCAGTAGCATCTGCTTTTCCAGCAACATAGCTAGCCTCATTGAGGGCTTTTTCAGCAAGATTATTGTCATCATCCCTCACCATGCCTAGGTCTCTCTGAGCAATGACCAAGCTTGTTGTTCATTGAGTGATTAACTCAGTGAAATTTTTCATTTCAGCAGGGACTAATGTAATTACTTTTTCATTTTGTTGAGACAACTCCTTTCTTAGAGTTGCCAGAACCTGGTATCTGGCCATGTAATCATGGGAGTTGAGATTTGGTTTCTTACTGAAGCTTTGAGGAGCTATCAGTTTTCTCTTTAAGTGAGAAACTCCCAAGTGAACATTTGCATGTTCTGCCAAGGTTCTGTCTTCTTCATCATCTAAGTCATCAGCCCAGTGATCTTCATCCACTTGTACTTCTTCATCAAGGTTTTTGAAGGCGGCAACCATCTCAGATATGGGTTTCTTGCCTTTGGAGGATGGTTTCTTTGATGAAGATGCAGCCTTAGCATCATGCTTTTCTTCAGATACTTGTTCAGCATCTAGCTCCTTAGCAATAAAATCAACAGCGTCCCGGAGCCCTTTGATCTCAGAGTAACCTTGCGTTTCTTTGCGCGTTTGTTCTTCAAGTTTATCTAGCTTGACTCTGGATTCAGCTATCTTTTCTTCCAGTTGAAGATGTAGCTGTTGTTCTTCCTCTAACAGTTATTTGAGTTGAGCAACTCTGGCTTGTGCATCCAATATTTTTTGAGTGTTGTCCTCAGAGTGCTCAACTACTTGTTCAATAGAGTCTTTTTGTTGGGGAGATGGATGGGTAGATTTAGTTTAATTTAGTAGTAATATACGGGTATTTCTGAGGAGATGGAAGAGGGGATTTTTGTGACGTCCTCTCAGTGTGCTTTTCAGCAACTGAGGTATTATTGCATTGTGAAATCCCTCCTGTCCCTGGTGCAGGGGCATCATCATCATCCTTCTTATCATCCTCATCCTTGTGATGGTTAGAAGGAGGTTCTTCATAGTCATTCTCATCAATCTCCTTCTCTTCTTCATCTTCAGAGACCAGATTGATCACTTCTGGAATAGTGACCATTTGCCCATTAACTTCCTCTTGCTCAGAGGGTATGAATTGTAGAGTCTGGGGCAAACTAGGCTTGAATGCCATTTGAATTCTGGTCTGACCATCTGCTTGGTTAAAAGCTTGAATAAGCTTTCTGGCCACTTCCTTGACGAAGTCCTTATGCATTAATGTTCCAAAAGAGTATTATTCAGTGGGGACCATGGCATGGACATAATTTTCCAAGTCAAGGGCTCGTGCTCTCCTTATGGGGTGATCAGTCACCTTAATGATCTCAGATAGATCGGAGCATCGAAGCTTTTGCCATTTCTTGAAGCATTTTAGGTGCTTTGGCAAAGTGTATTCCTTGAGGAAAGGAAGAAGGTCCTTCTTCTCATCAACAGGGACCTTAGTGGCACTTGTTTGAGCCTGAAAGAAAGAGTTCTGAATTAGTTTCAAAACTTTAGTAGATATATGGGCTTTAGAGTAGAAAGGTATCTGAGTTACCTGTGTGACAGGGTCAGATGACTTGACTACTGAGGTTCCAGGTGCCATAGATATCTGGATATGAGGAGGAGACTGGGAAGCCTGATCCTCAGTGATCTTTCTTTCTGCTTGAACCTGAGATTGAAAACAACACTTTGAAAATTTTGAGCAAGAAAACTATGTTAGACAATTTTAGTTATCTGAGAAGTCAATTACCTCCACAATAGGAGGTTCAGATATTTGTCTATCAGAGACTTGTGCAGTCTCTGGAAGTTTTTCTTGTGATGAAAGCTTTGATGCCTCATCAATTTCCATTGGTCATGGGATTGAGGGCAATTCCCTCAAAGAACTTCTACTTCTTTTTGAACCTGTAAGTATAAAGTGTTAGTTTGAGAAAAATGATCAGAGATTTGTCTTTGAAGATTATAGGTATCTGAATTATATACCTTCTCAATAGAAGGTTCAGATACTTGTTTCTCAGAGACCTTGGAAGTCTCTGGATTCTTCTCTGAAGAGATAGACTTTTCAGTCTCTCCATTTTTCTTCTCAGTTGGAGCCTATTAGAAACAAACACGTTAGTATTATTCAAGTGTATAAAGCATATATCTGAAATGTTATATCTTAAGGAACTTTCTTCTACCTGTGAGACAGGCTCCTGTTCCTTAAGTGGTGAGGCTATGGAAGCCTCCTTCTCAGATTCTGAGGCAAGATTTCCAGCTTCCTCTTGTTCTTGTGTTTCTAATTCAGCCTATAACAAAGAAATTTTATTAAATAACAAGATTAATAAACACAAAATGTCACAAGTAGAGAGTTAAACCATTCAGCTACCTGAGCAGTGTCAGGCTGATTGGTCTCTGCAACTTATGACCCTTCTATGCTTTGGTCTTGTTGTTCCATTTCAGCTTCTTTGTTTGAAGTTTCAGGTACTTCAGACCTTTCCTGAGTGACTAACTCAATTGCCTCCCCTGTTTGATCATTCTAAGCAGGTGTCTCAGTTTGATCCCTCTCTAGGAGTTGGGGAACCTGCTCATTTGCAGGATTTTCTTCAACATATTGCATTGCTGTCATGTTGAAATGGAGTTCATTGACCATTTCATCAACCACTTGTGGTCATTGGTTTTCTGGAAGCAGAAGTTTGAGCGTTTGAGAGCTCTTCCAGTTTTTTAAGTGTGGTGTTGACATCAGCGTCTACCAACACTAGGTCACCACTCATCAGGGCTTCTTGAAGTTGTTTATACGTGACTTTCCCTGATGGTGTGTTGGCACCAACAACCTTTGCTATAGGTGCTTGCTCAGCAACCTTTGAGCTAGTTGCTTTCTCAGCAACCTTGGACCTTTTGTTCCTCTTCCCCTTGGCCTTGGTTACTTTTTCAGTTACCTTCGGGGCTGGGATCTTCTCCTCCTTGTCTGATTCGTCATCGAAATATGGAATGGAGTTATCAACAATCCCTGCTGCTTCTACAGAGAGAGTTTGAAGTTTCTCACTGCTTTTATCAGCATTGATAAGTTCATCAGCAAGGCACTCTGCAGCATTGATGAGTTCATCAGCAGTGTTCTTAGCAGCATTGATGAGTTCATCAGTAGTGGCGACAGGTATCTGAGAGTCGACATCCATAATGGATATGCCTTCTGATTTGCCATGAGACTTCTTTTGTGAAGTTCTGGGCCTTTTGGACGCAATGAAACCTTCATAGACCTCATCACTCTTCGCTTTCTTGAACCTTCGAGATGCAGAACCTTTTCATCATGTTTGTATACTCATATTTGTAGAGTAGGTTACTATTGGCAATGTCTACCGTCTCTCTGAGCTCAATGCCAAGGCACTCCAGTAAGTAGCAAATCTTCAGTCCATATCTTACTGTGGCTTTTGGCTCCGCAAGGCCCTTAACAATTTTAGGCTCAAAGCCTTGTATCTTCTTCACAAATTTCATGAAGGCGTACTTCCCCCAATTAAAAGGGTTTTCCAGCCTTTTGTCTTGTTGATTCAACAAGAACATCATCATCCAGCGTTCTTGACTTATCTGGTCAACACCTCCTTGTAGACCATCAAAGCATCTGTGAAGGATACATGCCAACACATCCCAGTGGACCAACAGATGTTTGGTCCTTATGTCAGCAAGCTTAAAGTCGATGGGTGTGTTTAGCTTGTCAAGATCACACACATCACTGTATAGTTGCTTCACACCTTCAAGGAGATCTTCATCCTTGGTGTCAATTTCAAAATCCTTTCCAAGATTTTGAAGTTCAAACAGCTCACGAAAAGTTGTTTCGTCCAACAGGATTTCTTGTCCTAGGACTTTGGTCTTGATAGACACTGTCTGAGTGCCTTCAGAGACTTTGGAAATAATTGTGGAGTTGTTATAAAACTCCAGGACATCCAGTGAAGAAACTCCACTGGGAAGAGCAGATAGAAAGCCCTTGATTTGTGCCTTTTCAAGCATATCAAGTACCAACTTTCTGTCAGTCTGGTTTTCTATTTCAGCTACCAGGTATTCCTCAATCATGGCACCACCCCAAATCATCCTGTGATTTGAAGTCCAATGATCAGGATTGAACTCTCCAATCAACCGATTGATTGTTATAACCAGCATTGGTGCTTACTTTTCAGCAGTACCAGATGTAGTAGCTTGGAATTTCTGAGTAGAAGCACATTTGGGAGCCATCTCTTTAAATAGTGAAGTTTTTGAAAAAAGAGAAAAGATTAAGGTAGGAAATTAGTGATTCTTTGCAGAAAAACTAAGAGGGGATCAGTAGTTGCAGAGAAAATTGCAGGGAGATTTGAGAGTATTTTGCAGTTTTTGTGCAAGAGCAAATGTAGGATTAGGTGAAAGTGATTTCTTTTGCCAAAATCCTATATATATAGCAGTGTAATTCCAACAGGCAAAAATACACAAATTAATTTTGTGCATTTGTATATGTGTACGTGCATTAAGGCGTGGGTAAAAATCGGTTTGCATTAAATGCTTAGTGGGCCACGTCTGAGTTTTTACAGTCCACTATTTTATAGAGTATTAATCTCGGCCTTTAAAATGGAACGCCCATTTTATCAATGGTTGGGATTGCTTTTCCAGAAATGATCACAATCAACCCATGTGATTGTGCCCAATTAATGAATTTTGACGATTAGCTATCTGAATCACATCTCTTCTGTGTGACTAAGGGACATTTTTGTATCCGAGTCTATCTCACACACAGTATTTGTTCATGTTTTACACAAAGATAGAAATAATACAAATGTCAAGAGAGTAGTTGACTGCAGACAGTTGTACTATTCTCTTTTGTGTTCCCCCTCACTGAATGATCTAGATATCTGAGTACCTGTCTCAGAAATCTTCAAATAGCCATTTTACACTTTAACCTTTGATATCTGAGTACCCGTCTCAGATACTTGTTTGCTAAGTGTTTCACCTTTTGCCTTTGATATTCTGGATTCCTGTTCCAGATATCTTATCTCTCCTTTTTCCTTTCTCAATCATATTGAGTTCCTGTCTCATATTCCTTTTGGCCTTGAATATCTAGATGCCCATTCCAGATGTCTTTCTCCTTTCTGAATTTATGTCTCAGAGATTAGAACTTTTCAGTTCCTTTGGTAGCTCCATTAACCCAAGAATATGTCTCAAGGTTAAGAACCTGCTTTCTTGCAAAGGCTTTGTAAAGATATCTGCAACTTGGTCTTCAGTACCAATCTTGAGTATCTCTATATTGACTTTTTCAACATGGTCTCTAATGAAGTGGTGTCTAACATCAATGTGCTCTGTTCTTGCATGAAACTTAGGATTCTGAGTTATGGCAATAGCACTTGTGTTGTCACAGAAAATTGGAGTTTTCTCTTCATTCACCTCATAGTCTCTGAGTTGTTGTTGTATCCACAATATCTGTGAAGCACAACACCCAGCAGCAATATATTCAGCCTCTGTGGTAGATGTGGCAATTGAGTTTTGTTTCTTGCTGAACCATGATATTAATCTGTCACCAAGGAATTGACAAGTTCCCGAGGTGCTTTTTCTATCAAGCAATGATCCAGCATAGTCAGCATTAGAATAGCCAACTAAACTCAATCTACTGTCTTTTGGATACCACAATCCAACTTCTACAGTACCCTTTACATACCTTAATATTTTCATAGCAATGTTGTAGTGTGATTGCATTTGATTTGTCTGAAATCTAGCACACACTACAACTGCATATTGAATATAAGGTCTACTTGCAGTGAGGTATAGTAGAGACCCAATCAATTTCATATACTTGTTCTTCAACACTCTTGTCAGATTCAGTATAGGTCATTTTTGTTCCAATGCTCATAGGTATCTTAGCAATCTTTTCAGAAGACTTTAGATTAAACTTGTTGAGCATATCCTTTGCATACTTTGTTTGACTAATGAATATTCCATCATTAAGTTGCTTGACTTGCAATCCTAGGAAGTAGTTTAATTCTCCCATCATGCTCATCTCAAATTTGCTTTTCATGAGCTCAGCAAAGTTGCTTGTCTTTAGATCCAAATATAATGTCATCAACATATACTTGGACTAGAAGTAGTTTCCCTTCATGGTTCAAAGTAAAGAGTGTTTTATCAACATCTCCTTTCTTGAAACCACTTTCCAGCAAGTATTTGGCTAAAGTATCATACCATGCTCTCGGAGCCTGTTTCAGTCCATACAGAGCTTTCTGAAGCTTATAAACCATTCTACTTTCTGTGGAAACCTCAAAGCCTGGTGGTTGTTCAACATAGACTTCTTCAGCAAGTTCACCGTTTAGGAATGCACTTTTAACATCCATCTGATAAACTTTAAAGTCATTATGAGCTGCAAAGGCTAGAAATAGTCTAATTGCGTCCAATCTTGCAACTGGAGCATATGACTCGTCAAAATCTAGTCATTCTGTCTGGGTGAATCCCTTGGCAACCAACCTTGCTTTGTTTCTGGTTATTTCACCAGACTCATTCATTTTATTTCTGAAAACCCATTTGGTACCAATTACAGATATTCCGTCAACAAATGGAACCAGTTTCCAGACTTTGTTTCTCTCAAATTGATCCAACTCTTCTTGCATTGCAGAGATCCAATCTTGATCCTTCAATGCTTCTTCTATAGTTTTAGGTTCAATATTTGAGATGAAACATCCATAAAGAGAGTCAGCAATTGCTCTCCTAGTTCTAACTCCTCGTCTAAAGGATCGATCACATCCTCGGTGATGATTTCTTATCCATTTCATAATGGGTTTTGAACTAGTAGGATCAATATCATTTTGATCTGAATGTAAATCAATATGATCTTGATAGGATACTTGTGCAGTATCTGAGATATCTGACACATGGGAAATGCCATGGATATCTGACACTTTTTCAGTGTTGGAGATATCTGGAATTTGATTTTTAGCAATCTCATTCTCAGAAACCTCTTCATGATGAAGGTTCTCAGTAACCTGTTCCATTTATGAAATTCTCATAGGAAATTCTTCATCATGTCTAGAGTCATCTGGTTGTTACTAAGCAATGGTTGTTTTTCATCGTCAGATTCATCCTCTAAGTGAATGATAGAGTTTTGTTTTGAGGATTCTTCTTCAGAATATTTAATCATTAGTTCTTTGAACCTATCTGAGAGTTCTTCATTCAAGAATACTTTCTTCTTTCCTTTGTAGAAGACAAAATGAACAGATTCTTCAATCTTTTGCGTTCTTTTGTTGTAGATTCTGAAGGCTTTGCTATTCAGAGAATAACCAAGAAATACTCCTTCATCTTCTTTTGGTTGAAATGTTCTCAAGTATTCTTTTCCATTGTTAAGAACAAAACATCTGCAACCAAACACCCTTAGATGTTTGATACTAGGGGGTCTACCAATCAAAAGTTCATAAGGAGTTTTGTCATGGTGTTTGTTAATCAAACATCTATTTTGAGTGTAGCAGGCTGTGTTAACATTGTTCTTGCTGGTTCTTTTAGGGTCCTATTCTTCCTTTCAGCAACACCATTTTGTTGTGGTGTCCTTACAGAAGATAGTTGATGTTGTATACCTTTGCAGGTACAAAACTCTTTTATGTACTGATTCACAAACTCAGCATTACGGTCTGCTCGACAGATACCTTGTCATTTTTCATGACTTCAAGCTTATTCAAGAAGTTGGGTATCTCAACCTTGCATCAGATTTTGTTTGAGAAATACAACCCAAGTGAATCTTGAGTAATCATCAACAAACTGCATAATACTTCTTTTCCTCGCATAGCTAGTTACGAGGATTCAAAAGATCCATATGTAACATTTGCAGTGGCCTTTCACCGAGTGTCTAGTTTTAGACCGGAAAGATGTTTTGGATTGTTTTTCCATTTAGTCGAGCATATACCATCTTTTCTATATACCATTTGGGTAAACCAACCACCAATTCTTTCTTGCTAGCTTGTTCGTAGTTTTGAAGTTCAAGTGACTCATTCTTTATGCCATAGCCGCTTTCTTCAAAGGTGGATTGACTCACCATGAGACATTCTTCAACAGGTGTATGCCCAACAAGAACATAAAGATTTCCTTTTCGCCTAACAACCAAGACTGTCTGCTTTGACTCATTGTCAATTACTTTGCATAGTTTTGACTTGATCTTGACAATGTACCCTTTGTCTACCAATTGACTCATGCTTAGGAGATTATATTTCAATCTCTTTACACGTAGTACTTCAGAGATTGTAAGAGCTCCAAACTTCAGATTGCCAAATCCTATGGTTGGATTTTCATCTCCTCCAGCAAACCTAATAATTGGTCCTTTATCGCATTTTCTATAGTTAATCAGATTTGCTTTGTCTCCTGTCATGTGCTTCCCACATCCACTACCAAAATGCCACTTCGGGTTCTTCCTTAGAGTGTTCTGCACAAGACAGGAAACATGGAGTTAGGCTCTCATTTCAATAATGGAACCTTCTGGACTAAAGAATCTCCCTGTAGGAATCCGCTTCTGAATGAACTTCCTTGGGATATTCTTTTGTCTTGTTGGAACATAAGGAGGAATTATATGATTAGTGTCATTATCATATAAAGCAATTTTCTTTCTTGGTATGTTCCTTGGTCCTCCTCGTGGTGCTTTCAGATACTTGTCAAGTTCCTGAGTCTGCTTTTCAGCAAACATAGCTTTCCTTGCCAGACTTCTTCTAGCCCTGGCATTTAGAGTGGTTGTAACCTGTTCTTTCTTCCACTTCTGATGATTGCTATGCGCAATCCTGGCTTTCATCCATCATTCTTGCTCTTGTTTATAATCATGAGTGAGTTGTTTCCCGATGGCTTTATAGCCAATGCCATTTCGAGCACCTGGCGCTGTTTGAGTTCTTTTCTCAGCAGCTTTGCTAGTCTCTGGAATGTCTTTCTTTCCAGAAAATGTGATATTGAAAAATTTGCCTACTCCTGCAATTTTTCCTTTCTGAGAAACATAGCACTGTGGGTGATTACACTTTTCAGTGTTATGTTTCTTTACGTAAACGCTCCAACAGCTTTTTGGACTTGTTTTTCCCATAAAGGATTGGTCGCAACTGCCTTTCCTTTGTCAACAACCTTATCTTTCTGACCAATGCTATATGTTATTTGGGAACCATCTTGCTGAGCACTAGCAAATGTTATTCTTTCGTCACTCTTATTCAGAGTGGAGAACTATTTGTTTATGTGTCTAGCCTAAGTCCTCCCTTTTCTGAAGGATCTCTTAAACTTCAGTAAGAGTATCACAAGTTTTGGCATAGGATTGAAAAGATAGTACTTTCTTCTTGAGTTCCTCATTTTCGTAAAGAAGATCTTTATTTTCCTTTTGAGTATATCCATTGCCTTTCCGTAACGCCTCGCTTCGTATATCTGCTTTGAGAAATGCATTTTCAGATCCTTTTCTCGATATCTTGAGTAATTGTGAATTTTCCTTCTCGAGAGAATTCTTTTCTTCTTGAAGAATGTCGGCTCTAGCTCGGATCATTTGAAATTCTCTTTTGTAGAGATCAAGTTCTCTTCTGAAATATTCTGAATCTCTGATTTCTTCCTCATCACTCTCACAAGTTATGAATTGAGAAATGTTGGTTACCTCGTCAGCCATTAGGCAAGGCTCAATGTTGGAGCAACTGATAGATCTCCTCAAAGAACCCCAAGATATTTTCCTTTTCTTTTGACCAAAGTCAACTAATTCATGAGTGATGCCACATAATTCCGGAGAAGGTAGTTTGGTATCATCTGAGTCTTCTTCCTCAGATTCTGAATCAATATCAAGAGCATCCAGTTGGATTTGAATCTTTTTCCTTTCTTTAGTGAGCATAGCTCTCTGACCTCCTTTGAAGTTTCTTCTATCTTTCTTGTCACTTGTCTTTAGCTTATTGAAAACAAGGCAATCTCTTTTAAAATGACCAGGTTTCTGACAATAGAAACAGATATCATTTCCGATTTCTGCTTCTTCAGAACTAGATGCTTCCGAGCCATTGTTCAAATGAACTTGACAAATTGATATTTTTGTACTGGTGATAGTTTGAGCCTAGATGCTTTTTCAGCTTCTCTTTGGCTTTTCTTCTCTCAATCTCCCGACTGACATATTTTCTCATTTTCTTTACAGCAAGAGCTTCTTCCTCAGTCATTTCCTTGGTATCCTTCTTTTCAGAAGTACCTTGTGTTACTAAAGCAACATTGTGAACTTTCTCAGCAATTGTTTGTTCTCTCTGAGTAGTTTCATAGTCGATGAGCTAAGTGGGAAAAGAGTTCTCCGGAGTGATATTTGGAAGTCCTTGGTTGAAATAAAAATATTGAGTGTGTTCCCAGTTTTGATTCAAGCTTCTCACGATAGTCTTAACCTTTTCAGAGTTAGAGTATCTCTCACTTTCACCAAGTGCAGCCATTTCACTCATCAATGTTGTGAACCGGAAATCTAGTTCTTCAAGAGTCTTTGTGGGACCTTGTTTAAAGTTTTGGAATTTGAGCTTCAAAACTTCGAACTTATTTTCCTTTGTTTTCTCAGTGGCGGCACAGATTTCCTCAATCATTGTGCCACTTTCACTGCTTTTTGCACCCCTACGCTTTAATCGTATGTGCTCGAGTGGAACGATGATGATATTGTGAGCTGACCATCCAATGATTTCTCTTGGCATCTTCGATGTCCAGAGCTCTCTGGCTTTGCTCGTAAACAACTTCGACCAAGAGGTCTTCCACCGGTTGAAGCACTGCTTCGAGGAACCACCACCACTGGTTCTTCATCACTTGAACTCTGTCTCTACCATTAGAAACCTCCATGACCTACTTGAGTTGTTGAATGACTATGGGGCCATTCTTTATTACTTCGATCATTTCATCACTGATGGCTTCTAGGTGGAGCAACATGTTGTTCTACCATTTCTCATAATTCTCTGGCTTGAGAATTGGAGCATCACTTAAAGACATCCTGCAGCAAACACACTAAATAGACAAATCAAGTGTAGGTGAAAAGCAGTTAGTGGGCACTTATCTGGGATCTAGGTTCAGTGCAGAAGGCTTGGGAACCTCCTGCTCTGATACCACTTGTTGGTCCAGATAATGGCAAAGGGAAAAGACTAGAGGGGGGGGGGTGAATAGTCTTTTACAACTTTTATCGATAAACACAATTTCTCAGATATCTGTGAAGATATCTGATACTTAATTTCGGAGAGCGGAAGAATTTTTTTGTGATAAGTGCACGTGCTCAGCAAGATATGTGTAAATACTCAGCAAGGTAAATAAAGCAAGTAATAAATTGCAGAAAGTAAATAACACTGATCTTTATAGTGGTATCTGAAGGTGATGTAATCCTTCAACAAATCCACTTCGGCCTTTCTCAGACCTAGAATCCACTAAGACAGATAATTGAGTTCACCTTACAAATATGTCTCTCGATTCCTAAATACACTAGGTTCCCAACCAAGTGTTCCCCCTGAGTTATTCCCCGGCTTTCTCGGCCAAGTACTTCCTATACTCAGAAACCTTTGAGCTATTCCTTAGTTTTCCAAACTAAGTACTTACTATGCTCAGTAACCTTGGAGTTATTCCTTAGTTTCCCAAACTAAGTACTTCCTGTACTCCACGCCATTTAAGGTGTTGGTTAAGGTAGTTTGTCAGGTTTGGTAGATTAATAACTTCGATAGTTATGTAATACTACCTTCTTTAACAAGAGTCACTTAACACACTTCACAATGTGTGGTGATATGTTCTTTACTGACCCAAGTCTATGATAAGTGTTCTAGAGAATGAATCTCAGATACTTGATCTTTTGATTCAACTCCTTCACAGATAGCAATGCTTGTTAAGGATCAGAACACTTAGAACTTTCGTGCTACTTAGAATTCAAAAGCTTAGTCGCAACTGTAAGCTGAAGAATAAGTAGGTTGAAGACTTGTATGCTTGAGAGAAAGATACCACTAGTTGTATTATCAGAGACGCTTGCTATTTTCAGTGAGTTCAGTGTGTGTTTCAAGCATTCTAAGTGATGATATTTATAGTTGAAAATCATGCCGTTTGAATAGTATCCGTAGTTAATGAAATTCAAACTATTGATATCCAAAATAGTAATCGCAGAAGACGTTGTCTCTTTCAAAGATTTCCTTTGTTCGGATGTCTCTCATGCATTTATTGCATTGTACTATTTTTGTCCTGTAGTGCCAATGGAACTATGCACGCTTTCTGAAGTATTACATGTCCCTTTCCAGAGACCTTCTCATCTCCAGATACCTGTTGAAACATTGTTTCCCAGAAACATAGTTTTATCTAGGGTATCTGAGTGTAGATATCTGTGGGCACTTTTCCTCGCTCGTAAACCTCATGCGTTCTCATATATCTTTTGCAAAACTTGTTTATTGAGAAACACTTGTTTATCAAAGATCTCTGGACATAGGTATCTGATAACCTTTGTCTTCAGCAATCTTGTGTAGTCTTCAAAACTTCAAAAAAAATGTTGAACTCTCCTGCTGGATGCCTTCTTTATAAAAATTATATTCAGAGACCTAACATCCTATACAAGATTTGCTAGACTATCATACTTAGTTATTTTCCTCTTTTACAGTGTTCAAGTGAACCAAGAGTACTAACCACCTTTCTGAGCTAAGATAAGTCATTAGGTTGCTGATCAAAATCTAAACAGATATTCCTAACAACATCCCTCATCGCCCTACTAACCCTATGATTCCGTCAATCATAGCCTGTCCATTTGACCAGTGGGGAATAGATATAGTCGGTCCGTTTCCCCGCGGTACTCACCTAAAATAAGTTCCTCATTGTCGTTGTGGAGTACTTTACTAAATGGGTTGAGGCAGAATCCGTATCTACCATCACTGAAAGCCGAGTCAGTTACTTCATTTGGAAGAATATTAGTTGCCGCTTTGGTTTACCTAGAGTTATTATCTCAGACAACGGAACTCAGTTTTCCGGAGCTAAACTTAAGGAATGGTGCAAATCTTTCAAAATAGAGCAATGATTCACATTAGTTGCCACCCTCAAGCTAATGGTCAAGCTGAGTCAACAAACAAGACAATTGCTAAGATCCTAGAAAAGAGGTTAAGGACTTCTCAAGGAAGTTGGGCATATGACATGGATGGGGTACTTTGGGCATACCGCACTACAGCTAGAACTACCACTCAAGAGACACCCTTTGCGCTAGTCTATGGCACCGAGGCAGTCATCCCTTCGGAAATTGCAGTGGAAACCCAAAGAATCTAGCAATACAGCCTATTGAGAATGAAGTGGCAAGGATCTATGACTTGGAACTACTTGAGGACAAGAGGTGCACTGCACTAGCTAACATCCATCGCTACCAAGCGACAGTTTCCTGAGCCTATAACAAGAATGTCCATACCTGAGATCTACAAGTTGGCGATTTCGTTCTCAGGAGAGCAGACATTCTCAGTAAGGTGGGAAAACTTAAGCCTAAATGGGAAGGACCTTACAAGATTATTGGAGCAAGAGTTAATGGGAGTTCTGAGTTAGAGGATGATCAGGGTAGAGTCTTGAAGAGAACTTGGAATACCAAGAACCTTCAGAAGTTTTATGCTTAGGACTACTTTTCAGAAACTACGTCAGTTTCTTACTGTTACTTATTTTCCCCTTTTGGCCCTTGAAGCCCACCAGTTGTACTTGTATTTAGGTCAAATCAATGCAACTTTTATCTTTTTCCGATTATAATTCTCTCCGACTCGACTCTAATCTTTGGACTCAAAACACCCCTCTGAACCATTGACTTACTTTTTGCGAAAAATTGATTGATCAAACAAACAGAAGTTTATCTTTGTTAGGAATATCTGTTTAGATTTTGATCAGCAACCTAATGACTTATCTTAGCTCAGAAAGGTGCTTAGTACTCTTGGTTCACTTGAACACTGTAAAAGACGAAAATCACTAAGTATGTTAGTCTAGCAAATCTTGTATAGGATGTTAGGTCTCTGAATGTAATTTTTATTTATTTGAAGAAGACCAAGAAGGAAGCATCCAAGCAAAGGAACTCATTTCCAGAAGACTGAAGTTTGCTCAAGATTGCTGAAGACTAAGGAGAAAAGTCTCCTCAGATACATATGTCCAGAAACCTTGAGTCAACAAGTGTTTTGACTAAACAAGTTACTCAAAGGATATCTGAGAACACAAGTGTATTGAGTAAAGAATGTGTCAAGTCTCTAAAAGCTTCACGTATCCGTTGAGACAACAGGACAAATATAGTACAATGCATTTATTGCTCGGACAGAAATGTCTGCACAAAAGCAGAAGTCTCTGAAGAAGAAGATAAAGAACTCTGCAGTACTATATACAAATATCAATAGTTTGAATTTGAATTGAGCCTAACGGATACTATTCAAACGGCTTCAAATTCAACTATAAATATCACCACATAGAATGCTTGAAAACACACCAAGAACTTACACCTTGAACTCTCACTGAAACTACAACTTACTGAATATCTTCAAGTGATCTCTAAAGCATACAAGCTTTCTTACTACTTACCTTCTAGCTTTCTGTTACGACTAAAGCTCTAGAACTCTAAGTAGTATACAAGTTCTAAGTGTCCTGATCCTTAACAAGCATTGCTATATGTAAAGGAGTTGAATCAAAAGATCAAGTATCTGAGATTCATTCTCTAGAATATTTAACATAGACTTGGGTTAGTAAAGAACAAGTTACCATACATTGTGAAGTGTATTAAGTAATCTTGATTCTATAGAGCTTTCTGAAATAACTGTGTAAGTTATAAAGAAGCTCACCTGACAAACTACCTTAACCACACACCAACTGGCATGGAGTATAGGAAGTACTTAGTTTGGGAAACTAAGGAACAACTCCAAGGTTACTGAGCACAGGAAGTACTTAGTTTTGGAAACTAAGGAATAGTTCAAAAAGGTTTCTAAGTAGAGGAAGTACTTGGCTCAGATAGCTGGGGAACAACTCAGGGGGGAACATTTTGTTGGGAACCAAGTGTTGCAGGAATTGAGAGATAGGATATTTGTAAGGGTACCTCATTTATCTATCTTAGTGGATTCTAGGTCTGAGAAAGGCCGAAGTGGATTAGTTGAAGGATTACGCCACCTTCAGATACCACTATAAATTGTTATGTTATTTACTTACTGCATTTATCTTGCTTTATTCATCTTGTTAAGTATTTACACATGTTTACTCTGCTGAGCACGTGCACTTATCACATAAAGTTTTCCGCTGTCTGAAATTAAGTATCAAATATCTTCACAGATATCTGAGAAACTGTGTTTATCGACAAAAGTCTTAAAAGACTATTCACCCCCCCCCCCCCCACTAGTCTTTTACTTTGCCGTTATCTGGAGGAACAAGTGGTATCAGAGCGGGAGGTTCCCAAACCTTCTACGCTAAACCTTGATCCCAGATAAGTGCCCATTATCTATTTAACACCTACACTTGATTTGTGTGTTTAATGTGTTTGCTGCAGAATGTCTTTGAGTGATGCTCCCATTCTTAAGCTAGAAAACTACGAAAAAATGGAAAAACAACATGTTGTTGCATCTGGAAGCCATAAGTGACGAAATGATACATGTCATCAAGAATGGCCCCCTAGTTATTCGACAGCCCAAACAAGTCATAGGAGTTTCAGATGGAAGAGACAAAACACCAGCCGGCAAGGGTGATGAAAGCAGTGGCTCCTCCACACCAGAAACTGGGAGAGTCACCGGTCGAATAGAATATGAAGAAAAGCCCAGAGAGCTCTGGACATCAGAAGATGCCAAGAGACATAGGCTGGATGAACAAGCTTGTACATAACATCATCATACGTTCTACTCCAGAGCACATACAATGTAAACTGTGGGGTGCAAAAAAAGCTAAAGTTGTCTGGCAATTGATTGAAGAAATCTGTGCCTGCACTGAGAAAACCAAAGAAAACAAGTTTGAAGTTTTGAAGCTCAAATTCCAAAATTTCAAACAAGGTCCTACAGAGTCACTTGAAGAACTTGACTTTAGGTTCACAACACTAATGAGTGAAATGGTTGCACTTGGTGAAAGTGATAGATACACTAATTCTGAAAAGGTTAAGACTATTGTGAGAAGTCCAAACCAAAACTGGGAACATGCTCAGTACTTCTACTTCAACCAAGGAATGCCTAACATCACTCCAGTGGAACTCTTCTCACACTTGGCAATTGTCAACTATGAGACAACTCAGAGAGGACATGCAGCTACTGAAAATTCGCATAATGTTGCTCTCTTAACTCAAGGTACTTCTGAAAAGAAGGAAACTTAGGCAGTGACTGAAGAAAATGCTCTTGCTGTAAAATACATGAAAAGATTTGTGAGTCAAGAGATTGAAAGGATAAAATCCAAAGAGAAGCAGAAAAAGCATCTAGGATCAAACTACCATCAGTACAAAAACATACAAAACAGCTCATTGAACAAACCTGCTCAGCAATCTGTAAGTATTGATGTTGCAGAAATTGGAAATGATATCTGCTTCTACTGTCAGAAGCTTGGACACTTCAAAAGAGATTGTCCTACGTTCAACAAACTAAGGACAAGTGACAGAAAGGAGAGAAGAATCTTCAAGAGAAGTCAGAGAGCTTTGCTCACTGAAGAATGGAAATAGATTCAAATCCAATTGGATGCTCTTGACATTGAGTCAGAATCTGAAGATGAAGATGAAGATGACTCCATGCTACCTTCACCAGAGCTATGTGGCATTACACGATTTGGTTGACTTTGGTCAAACGACGAAATAAATGTGCGGAGTTGCTGAGGAGGTCTTTCCAGATTTCTCCAACATCGAACCATGTCTAATGGCTGATGAGGTAACCAACATTTCTCAGTTCTTAAATTATGAAAGAGATGAGGAAAGTATAAAAGATCTAGAACATCTCAAAAAGGAGCTTGATCTTTATGAAAGAGAATTCTTGGTAGTTCAATCAAGAACTATGTTTCTGGAAGAAGAAAAGAAATCTCTTGAAAAGGAAATTTCAGAGTTGACCAAGATATCTGAAACAAAGGATGCTGAAAATGCATTTCTAAAGGCTCAGATATCTAAGACAGAGAAATCACACAAAGAGGCTTTGAACGTGCTTCAAAGAAAATATGAAGATATTACTATCTTTTCAATTATATGCTAAAGCCAGTGATACTCTTACTGAAGTACAATCTTATCTAAGAGATCCTTCAGAAAAGGGAGGACTTGGGCTTGACACACAAACCTCTAACTCTACTCCTCTGAAAAAGGGCGATGATAGAATGACGTTTGTAAGAAGTAAAAAAGACGGCTCCCAAACAACCTATAGCATTGGTCAAAAAGCTAAGGCTGTTAACAAAGGCAAAGAAGTTGCGACCCAACCTTTAAGGGAGAAACAAGTCTCCAAAAAGAATGTGGACAGGGTTTCTAACGTATCATTTTTTGGAAGAAACAATGATCCAGAGACTAGTAAAGCTGTTGAGAACAGATCTCAGATAGCTAAAAATGCTCGAAATGGCATTGGCTATAGAGCCATCGGGAAACAACTTGCTCTGGAACATAAGCAAGAGCAAGAACGATGGATGAAAACTAGGATTGCTAAAAGTAATCATCAGAAGTGGAAGAACGAACAAACCACTGAAAATCTGAATGTCAGGGCTAGAAGAAATCTGTCAAGGAAGGCTAAGTTTGCTGATAAGAAGACTCAACAACGTGACAGGTATCTGAAAGCACCACAAGGAGCACCAAGGAACACACCAATAAGGAAAATTGTTTTAGATAGCAATGATACTGGTCATTTACACAAAATTCCTCCTTATGTTCCAAATAGACAAAAGAATGTTCCTACGAATCACATACTGAAATGGATTCCTACTGGAAGATTGTTTAGTCTAAATGGTTCCATTATTTAAATGAGAACCTAACTCCTATTCCATGTTTTGTGAAGAACACTCCAAAGAAGAAACCAACTTGGATTTTTGACAGTGGATGTGGGAAGCACATGACAGGAGATAAAGCAAATCTGGCCAACTACAAAGTTTGCAGCACTGAACCAGATATCGGATTTGTTGGAGGAGAATTAAATCCTACGTTAGGATTTGGAGATCTGAAATTGGTAGCTCTTACAATTTCAACTGTTTTACATGTACACAGATTGAAATATAATCTCTTAAGCATGAGCCAGTTTGCAGATAAAGGTTATTCTGTGAAGATAAAATCAAATCTGTGCAAACTAATTGACAATGAGTCAAAGCAGACAGTCTTGGTTGCTAGGCAGAAAGGAAGTTTCTATGTTGCTGATTGGGCATCTGCCACAACTAAAGAATGTCTCATGGTGAGTCAATCTGGCCACACTGAAGAAAATTAGCTATGGCATAAAAGAATGAGTCACTTGAACTTCAAAACTCTGAACAAGCTAGCCAAGAAAGAGTTGGTGGTTGGATTACCCAAAATGACATATAGAAAAGATGGTGTATGCTCAGCTTACCAAATGGGAAAACAATCCAAAACATCTTTCAAGTCTAAAACTAGACACTCCAGTGAAAGGCCATTGTAAATGTTACATATGGATCTTTTTGAATTCTCTGTAACTAGCTATGCAGGCAAGAAATATGGTCTGGTTGTTGTTGATGATTACTCAAGATTCACTTAGGCTGTATTTCTCAAACAAAAATCTGATGGAAGGGTTGAAATACCCAACTCGCTGAATAAGCTTGAAGTCATGAAAAATGACAAGGTATCTGTAATCAGAACAGACCATGGTACTGAGTTTGTGAACCAGTACATAAAAGAGTTTTGTACCTGCAAAGGTATACAACATCAACTATCTTCAGTAAGGACACCACAACAAAATGGTGTTGCTGAAAGGAAGAATAGGACCCTAAAAGAAGCAGCAAGAACAATGCTTGCTGACACTGAAATAAGTGAAATCTATTGGGTTGAAGCTGTTAACACAGCCTGCTACACTCAAAATAGATGTTTGATTAACAAACACCATGACAAAACTCCTTATGAACTTTTGATTGGTAGACCCCCTAGTATCAAACATCTAAGGGTGTTTGGTTGCAGATGTTTTGTTCTTAACAATGGAAAAGAATACTTGAGAACATTTCAACCAAAAGCAGATGAAGGAGTATTTCTTGGTTATTCTCTGAATAGCAAAGTCTACAAAATTTACAACAAAAGAACACAAAAGATTGAAGAATCTATTCATTTAGTTTTGTATGAAGGGAACAAGAAAGTACCCTTGAATGAAGAACTCTCAGATAGGTTCAAAGAACAAATGATTAAAGATTCTGAAGAAGAATCCTCAAAAGGAAACAATTTTGTCATTCACTTAGAGGATGTCTCTGACGATGGAACAGGTTACTGAGAATCTTCATCATGAAGAGGTTTCTGAGAATGAGATTGCTAAAAATCCAATCCCAGGTATCTCTAACACTGAAAAAGTGTGAGATATCTATGGCACTTCTCGTGTGCCAGATATCTCAAATACTGAACAAGTATCATGTCAAGATCATAATGATTCACATTCAGATCAAAACCCATTATAAAATGGATAAGAGATCATCCTGCCAAGGATGTGATTAGTCCTTTAGACCAAGGGGTTAGAACTATGAGAGCAATTGCTGGAAATGCAGACTCTCTCTATGGATGTTTCGTCTCAAACATTGAACGTAAAACTATAGAAGAAGCATTGAAGGACTAAGACTAGATCTCTGCAATTCAAGAAGAGTTGGATCAATTTGAGAGAAACAAAGTCTGGAAACTGGTTTCATTTGTTGATGGAATATCTGTAATTGGAACCAAGTGGGTTTTCAGGAACAAAATGAATGAGTCTAGTGAAATAACCAGAAACAAAGCAAGGTTGGTTGCCAAGGGATTCACCCAGACTGAAGGACTAGATTTTGATGAGTTATATGCTCCAGTTGCAAGATTGGATGCAAATAGACTATTTCTAGCCTTTGTAGCTCATAATGACTTTAAAGTTTATCAAATGGATGTCAAAAGTGCATTCCTAAACGGTGAACTTGCTGAGTAAGTCTATGTTGAACAACCACCAGGCTTTGAAGTTTCCACATAAAGTAGAATGGTCTATAAGCTTCAGAAAGCTCTGTATGGACTAAAACAGGCTCCAAGAGCATAGTATGATACTTTAGCCAAATACTTGCTAAGAAGTGGCTTCAAGAAAGGAGATGTTGATAAAACACTCTTTACTTTTAACCATGAAGGGAAATTACTTTTAGTTCAAGTATATGTTGATGACATTATATTTGGATCTAAAGACAAGCAACTTTGTGAAGACTTTGCTGAGCTCATGAAAAGTAAATTTGAGATGAGCATGATGGGAGAATTGAACTATTTCCTAGGGTTGCAAGTCAAGCAACTTAATGATGGAATATTCATTAGTCAAACAAAATATGCAAAAGATATGCTCAACAAGTTTAATCTAAAGACTTCTGAAAAGAATGCTTAGATACCTATGAGCATTGGAACCAAAATGACCTATACTGAATTTGACAAAAGTGTTGAAGAACACAAGTATAGGAAATTAATTGGGTCTCTATTGTACATCACTACAAGTAGACCTGATATTCAATATGCAGTTGGAGTGTGTGCTAGATTTCAAACAAATCCAATGCAATTACACTACAACATTGCTATGAAAATATTAAGGTATGTAAAGGGTACTGTAGAAGTTGGGTTGTGGTATCCAAAAGACCGTGGATTGAGTTTAGTTGGCTATTATGATACTTACTATGCTGGATCATTGCTTGATAGAAAAAGCACTTCAGGAACTTGTCAATTTCTTGGTGCCAGATTAATATCATGGTTCAGTAAGAAACAAAACTCAATTTCCACATCTACCACAGAGGCTGAATATATTGCTGCTGGGTGTTGTGCTTCACAGATATTGTGGATACAACAACTCAGAGACTATGAGATCAATGAAGAGAAATTCCTATTTTCTGTGACAACACAAGTGCTATTGCCACAACTCAGAATCCTAAGTTTCATGCAAGAACAAAGCACATTGATGTTAGACACCACTTCATTAGAGATCATGTTGAAAAAGGCAATATAGAGATACTCAAGATTGGTACTGAAGGCCAAATTGCAGATATCTTTACAAAGCCTTTGCAAGAAAGAAGGTTCTTAACCTTGAGACATAGTCTTGGGTTAATGGAGCTACCGAAAGAACTGAAAAGTTCTAATCTCTGAGATGGGAACTCAGAAGGGAGAAAAGATATCTGGAACGGGTATCCAAATATCTAAGGTAAAAGGTAAAAACTTCTACCAAAAAGGTATCTAAGATGGGAACTCATATACTAAAAAGGATGGGTAAAAATGTCTTTCAAAGATTTCTGAGACGAGTACTCAGATATCGGTGAGATCACAAAGTGAGGGGGAACACAAAAGAGAAATGTGGTACAACTGTGAACTTAATAGATAAGTCAACCACATATCTGATGTTTTGTATCTTTCCATTTATATGTTAAGTTACATACAGTCTCTGAACTTAATAGATAAGTCTAAAAGATTGTCCCCTAGTCACAGAAAAGAGATGCGATTCAGAAAGCTATTCGCCAAATTTCATTAATTGGGCACAATTACAATTGTTGATTGTAGTCATTGTTGAAGAAGCAATCATAACCCTTGATGAAATGGGCGTTTGATCTGAACGGACGAGATTAATTCTCGGTAAATAGTAGTGTTGGTCCAGATAACGGCAAAGTAAAAGACTAGAGGGGGGGGGTGAATAGTCTTTTAAAACTTTTGTCGATAAACAGCTTCGTAAACCTAGGGTTTCGATACTTAAATTCAGAGCGGAAGATATGATAGGTAAGTGCGTAAACAATAAGTATGTGTGTGTGCTTTCTTAAATGTAAATACGTATGGTAAATGACACAAGAAGTATAGTGGTATCCGGAGGTATGAATCCTCCAACTAATCCACTTCAGTCTTTTTGAGACCTAGAATTCACTAGAACAGATAATTGAGTTCACCTTACAATAATCCTATTCTAAGATTCTTAAATAAATGGTTCCCAACCAATTGTTCCCCCTGAGTTATTCCCCAGCTCCTAGAGCTAAGTACTTCCTCTACTCAGATAACCTTGGAGTTATTCTTTGATTTTTCAAATCAAGTACTTCCTCTACTCCACGCATTGATGGTGTTGGTTATAAGGTTTGTCAGAGAGGCTTCTCGTATAACTTTTCACTTATGTTTTCAGAGAGCCTAATAGAACAAGACTACTTAATACACTTGTTCAGTGGATGGCGATCGCTTTTTATCGACCCAAGTAATTGATATCCGTTCTGGAGAATGAGCTTCACAAAGGGTATCTGATAGTTCAACTCTTTCACGAATAACAATCTCTTGTTAAGGTTCAGGACAACTTAGAACTACTAGTGATTCTTCGAGCAACAGAAAGCTTTCAAAAAGGGTAGTAGAGTGCTTGAGAGAATACTTTGCTTGATGGTAAGTTTGCAAGATAGAGCGTTCTAAGGTATATTTCTCAGCATCTAAGTGTGTGATATATATAGATGAATTTGAGAGTTGTTGGAATGATATCCGTTAGACACAATTCAAATTCAGTCCATACTTATCTTGAAATGAGTACTCAGAAGTCCTTGTCTCATGTCTCAGAGAGGACTCTGCTTCAGCGGCTTTTCTGCCGATGCAATTAATGCACTTGTACTATTTCTTGTCCTGTAGTCTTCAACGGATACATGAGCCTTTTTGATGGCTTGCATGCTCCATACTCATGATGTCATATGTCCAGAATCATATTTCAAAAGTAAGTAAATACACTTAAGAAAGGATTAAGGACATAGTCTTTCTGAGTTAGACTAAACCTTGATGTCTTCATAAATCTTGTGCAATCTTCAGTCTTCTAATCTTCAGAAAAGCTCCAATGCTAGGATTGATCTTCATGGTCTTCTGGAAATAAAAATTACACTTAGAGACCTATAATCCTAATATAAGATTTACTAGACTAATCATACTCAGTGATTTCCTCTTTTACAATGTTCAAGTGAACCAAGAGTACTTAATCACCTTTCTGGCTACGATAAGAACATGTGATGAGTGATCAAAATACTAACAAATATTCCTAAAAAATTTTCCCCTTTTTGATCAGTCATCCATGACTATCTTTTAAGTCCTATTACAAATTTGTAATCCTGGAAGAGAAAACAATCCACCACTTAATCATTTGAAATGATATTCAATTTTAGTTGAATTAAGTGCAGAAAGTAAACATCAACGAAATCACAAGAAGTGATCTTTGCTGATAAGTTGTCATCTATTAGATCAGATTCGAGAGTATGATCTTCCGACAGTACAAATTTACGTAATAAGATGCAACTTTTATAGATAGAGAAATTTAGAAACACTCAGCAAAATTACAAAAAGTAACAAAACATACTAAGTAAATTAGAACAAAGGAGAATCCAAGCTCCAAGAAAGTATTCTAATGTTACTAGTCTTCAAGTCTTCAGAAATGCAACTTGGGTTCAGATACCTCAAGTTCTTCAGCACCCTTTCTGGATCAGTTGACATGATCATCCACTTTTCCGCATTCTTGGACATAGTCATAAAGGATCCTTCCGATGAGAGCTCTTTTTCCGGATAAGTCACATATTTCATGGTAACTCTTGCCAAGCTTGTGATTCTTCCGCAAAAGTGTTTGACCTGTATACTTTCCTGCACCAGGACTGGTCTATATGCAGCTGAGATAGGTTGAAATACTTGTATATTTCTTCCAGATAGTGTAAATCATCTAGGTATTCATCCAATGTCATATAGAATGACTCATAGGTTGGAACACCTAGTTTGTTCTTCCTGATGTAGCTACCATCCAGTTTTCTTATCTTGTGTACATCATCAGGCTTTGGGTAAGGACAGGCAAAAGAAAGATCCATCTTTCTAGCTTCATTCCTCTTTTCTACTTCAAAGTTTAGCCAGGCATGAAGGTGCTCAGGTTTTAGCAATTAACGCTTCTCTCCATTTCAGGATCTGGTTGAGGATGGGAGTTGGAAACTTATCATTGACAAGTAGATGTTGTAGTTCCAGAATCCAATACCCTCTCTTGTTCAGAATGCACCTATATGAAGACTCTTCATTACTAGTCTTCACATACTCAATGTTGGCATCAGTTGGCCTTTCTTGATGAGTTTCACTGTTTACTCTGCCAAACTGGGAATCCCTTCTTGCCTTTCTGTTAGGTGGCCTTCTGTCAAGAGATCCTCTAACCCTTTCTTCCTGCCTTGGGGTTGTGTTGGTGGATGTTCCTTGTATTGACTTGGTATTTTCAGAAGGAGTTCTGGCTTCCAAAGGCCTTGCTGCCAGAGGAGGTTGTGAGGTGCTTGCTTGCCTTCTTCTCTTGTGGATTGGATGCTCATCTGTATCAGATTCATCCTCATCATCGTTGTGGTTCCAGTTGTAAGGCTTGCAGCTTTCTTGACATCTTACCTCTCCTTCTTCTTGGTCTTCTCCTTCTTCAGGATTATTCTGGTTGTTCCCATCTGAGATCCTAAGGGACTTGGTTCCCCTAGTAACCATACTTCTCAGTCTTCTGGCTGGTTGACTGGAACAACTTCTTCAGCAGGGGAATCTCCAGTGTCCTTGATAACTAGTTGACTTGAGGAGGGAGGAATTGATTGTTTTCTTTTTCTTCCTCTGCCTTTTTGAGGCATCTCTTCTTCCCCCTTAGTCATGAATGACTGACTCATGATAGCATAAGCTTCAGAGATTGATTCAAAGTTTTTCTGGAGGTTGTTGTGCGCCATGACCAGTTCTTGGATTTCTTTCTTCAAGTCCTTGTTTTGCCTAACCAATTCTTGCTCTTTTCTGTTGAGCTCTTCAAGAGGCCTTAGAATAGCATCTGCTTGTTGAGTAGCATGGATGATTCTGTTAGTGCTAGGTTGGCATTGTTGCAGTCATCTTCCCTGATCAAAGCTAGATCTTTCTGAGAGAGGGCTATGCTGGTTGCTCTGTTTAGCAATGCGGCAGCCAAATCTTTCATCTATTCTAGGACTGACTGTAGGACTTCAGTGTCTTGAGCATCAAGTCTGTCTCTTAGTTCCAAGAAAACACTTGTTCTAGACCTGTGCTCATCACTTCTTGATGCACCTGGAGCAGAAAATAGTTGAGGAGCCAAAAGGGCTACCTTTTCCTTAGTGATAAGTCTCTCATCTTCTTCTGGGGTGATCAAGTTTCGGTTTTCTTCAGCATCACTTTCATAATTGTTGGTCCAGATAATGGCAAAGTAAAAGACTGGGGGGGGGGGTGAATAGTCTTTTAAAACTTTTGTCGATAAAAACTATTTCTCAGATATCTGTGTAGATATCTGATACTTAGATTCAGAGCGCGGAAGACTTAAGATAGATAAGCGTAAAATGCTTAACGTGTGTGTGTGTGTGTTGGTGAAAAGTAAGTACAGAGAAGTAAATAACACAGCAAGTATAGTGGTATCTGGAGGTGGCGTAATCCTCCAACTAATCCAATTCGGTCTTCCAAAGACCTAGAATTCACTAGAATAGATAATTGAGGTCACCTTACAAAAATCCTATTCTAAGATTCCTTAAACAAATGGTTCCCAACCAAATGTTCACCCTGAGTTGTTCCCCGGCTTTCACAGCCAAGTACTTCCTGTACTCAGAAACCTTTTTGAGCTATTCCCTAGCTTCCCAAGCTAAGTACTTCCTGTGCTCAATAACCTTGGAGTTATTCCTTAGTTTCTCAAACTAAGTACTTCACATACTCCACGCCAAAGGATGGTGTTGGTTTGGTTTGAGTTGTCGGATGAGCTTCTTTAATAACTTTTCGCTTAATCAGATAGCTCTGTGAATCAAGTATACTTAATACACTTTTCAATGTATGGTATCTTGTTCTTTTTACTGACCCAAGTCTTAGATAAATGTTCAAGAGAATGAATCTGAGATACTTGATCTTTCAATTCAACTCTTTCACAGATAGCAGTGCTTGTTTAGGATCAGGACACTTAGAACTTCAGTGCTACTTAAGATCAAGAGCTTTGGTCGCAACAGAAAGCTTGAGAGTAAGTAGTTTGCTTGAAAGATTAAGATATGTGTTCAGTAAGTTCTGTGTTTCAGCGTCTCTCCTCAAGCAGTCTAAGTGTTGATATATATAGATGAATTTGAGTGCCGTTTGAATAGTATCCGTTAGGCTTAAATCAAATTCAAACTATTGATATCTCGTATAGTATCTTAGTGAGTTTGTCTCCTTCAGAAGCTACCGTTGCTTTTGTTCAGACATCTCTGTCCGTGCATTAAATGCATTGTACTGTACTTTTTGTTCTGTAGTGCCAACGGAACTATGCTTTGTATTAGAGACAACTTTGATCAGATTTCTCTGATTCTTTGCACATTCTTATCTTTAACTTCAGATACCACTTTTATTGAAACAACTTTGTTTGCAATATATATATTTCTTTTTCAGAAATGTGGTTAAAGCTCAAGGTATCTGAGAATAGATATCTGTGGACACTTTCCATCTTTTCAGATAGACCTTTTATTTCTCAGATATCTCTTGTGACACAGTTTGTTTAAAACTATTCGTGTCTTCAAGATATCTGGCCAAGGTATCTGTAAAACTGTTTCAGTAATCTTGTGCAGTTTCTTTAAGTCTTTAAATTCGTTGAACTTGTTCTGCTTGGATGTCTTCTTCTTGGTCTTCTCTTCATAAAATAAAAATTACAATGTTCAAGTGAACCAAGAGTACTAATCACCTTTCTGAGACTAAGATAAGTCATCATGTTGCTGATCAAAATCTAAACCGATATTTCTAACAAAATATCTAACAAATTTCCTAACAAATTTCCCCCTTTTTGATCAGTCAACGATGACTATCTGACCTATTACAAATCAAGATGAGTGAACAGTCCAACACTTAATCATTTCTTAAGATTTTTTAAATCATTCAATTAAGTGCAGAAAGTAGACATCAACCAAATCACAAGGTGTGATCTTTGCTGACAAGTTATCTTTTATAGAATACTATCTGAGAGTAAGTTCTTCAGATAAGTTACAAAGAAAGATGACAGATAACTTTAGTACATAAAACAAATTTAGCTCAGTCAGCAAAAATACATAGTAAATTAGGACAACAGGAGTAACCAAGCTCCAAGTAAACATCCTAACAGACTAGTCTTCAATAGTAGTTCTATGGATCAGTCTGTAAATTTTCTATCTCCAAACCTTTTGATGTCATCAGAATAATCATAGAGAAGTGTTCTGATGAGCATCTCAGTGTCTCTGGCAAATCCACAGACCTCTTTGTAGGTTTTGGTAGGATTTTTCTTGACAAAATGTTTGACCCACAGATACTTTCCCCACTTCCAGGCATGCTCTATTCTGATATCTGAAAGCTTGAAGTATTCGTAGATAATCCTTAGATATCTGATGTCATCCTTGTATTGATCTTCAGTTAGATAGAACGATTCATAGGGTTCCACTACGAGTCTTGCTCTTGTGCCTGTTCCTGTGATATTCGGAATTCTGTGGACATCATCTGGCTTTCCATATGGACATTCATCAGAGAGGTCCTTTCTCATGGCTTCAGTTCTCTTGACAACTTCAAAATCCAACCAGGCTTTAATGTGATTGGTGTTGATCAAGGTTGGCTTATCTTTTCTCCATGCCATAAGCTGTTTATGGATTGGTTCTGGAAATCTTGAATTTACCAGTAGATGCTTAAGTTCCAGAATCCAATAGCCATTTTTCTGATTGATGCACCTGTAGACAGAGGAATCATTGTCATTCTTCACATACTCTATTTTGGCTTCTTCTGGCCTGAGTGGAAGTTGACTTTGTCTTTGCTCAGCTCTCAGTCTGTTCCTTCATTGTCTTGAATTCTCTTTGGGTTTGTTGCTTGAAGAACCACCCTGGATAGACTTGGTATTTCTAGAGGGTGTTTTAGCTGCTAGGGGCTTTGCAGCTATGGGCTCAGTTAGGCTTTCAATTTTCCTTTTTCTGTGAAGAGGAGCTTCATCTTCATCAGTTTCCTCATCATCATCAAGATTAGATCTTGTGAGAGTTTTACAGCCTTCTTCATTGCCCAAGGACTTGATGTGACCGTCTTCTTCTTCAGAAGATTCATCAATCCCTTTAACTTGTCTTCTCCTTGGAGCCTTGGTACTCCTTGGAGGTTTCTGTGCCATGGCCCTTTTTATCATTGTAGTTCCTTCAGTAGGTTTCTGGGAAGCAGCTACTATTTGCAAAGCAGCTTGGCTTGAGGAGGGTTCATTGATTCTGAGTGGTGGCTGGGAAGTTTTCATGTTTCTTCTTCCTCTCTGAGCCGCACCAGCTCCAGATTTCTTCTTGTTTTCTTCTCCTTCTTCCCATTCCCCCTAACTTTGAGGTCCAGATTTGTACACTCTTTCCCCCTTAGTCATTGTTGGCTGACTCAGTCTCATAAAAGAATCTGAGAGAGAGTTGAAATGCCCTTGTAAATAATTGTAGGCAGTGACCAACTTCTGAAGTTCGACTTTGAGCTCCTGATTTTGCTTGATAAGTCCATTGTCCTTATCAGTGAGCTCTGCCAATGGGCCTAGGATGGCATCTGCTTTCCCAGCAGTGTAACTTGCCTCTTGGAAAGCTTTTTTAGCTAAAGACGCATCATCGTCCCTTATCATTCCCAGATCTTTCTGAGCAATGACTATGCTAGTTGTTCTCTGAGTAACGAGCTCAGTGAACTTTTTCTTTTCAGAGGGGATGAAGGCAATTACTTCCTTGTTCTGTGAAGACATCTCCTTTTTCAGATGAGCCAGTACTTGGTATCTGTTCATATATTCATGGGAGTGGACATTTGACAGTTTGCTGAAAGTTTCAGGAGCGATCAGTTTCCTTTTCAAGTGTGAAACCGCTAGATGTTCATTGCGGTGCTCTGCCAAAGTCTTGTCTTCTTCATCATCTGAGTAATCAGTCCAGTGATCTTCATCCTCTTGGACATTCTCATCGATTGTGTCGACTCCAAAGAACCATCTCGTAGATTGGTTTCTTCCCTTTTGGGAGGAGGATGGTACTTCTTTTGAAGATGATGCGCCTTAGCATCATGTCAATTTCGGATACTTCTTCAAGATCGAGTTCTTTGGTGATGGCATTTACTGATCCTCGTAGCTCTTTAACCTCGAGTAAGCAATCATCTCTTGCAGATATTGATCTTGTAGTTGGTCAAGCTTGTCTCGGATTTAGCTATCTGGTCTTCCAGCTTGAAGATGGAGCTATTGTTCTTCTTCCAACAATTGTCCGAGTTGAGGCTTCGGATTGAGTATTCAACAATTTCTGAGTGATTTCCTCAGAATCCTCAACTACTTGTTCAGTATTAACCTTTTGTTGAGAAGATGGATGAGTTGACTTTTGAGGAGATGGAGACGGAGATTTCTGTGCTTTCCTCTCAGTTTGCTTTTTCAAAGCTTGAGGCATGATTTCTTTGTGAAATTCCTCCGGTCCACAGTGCGAGGCATCATCATCATCCTTTTTGTCTGTGTCATCCTTTTGGTGATGATCAGTGGGAGGTTCATCGAATTCGTTTTCGTTTATCTCTTCCTCCTCATCATCTTCAGATACAAGATTGATCACTTCAGGAATAGTGATCTTCTGCCCATTAACCTCTTCTTGTTCAGAAGGTATAAATTGCAGAGTCTGGGGCAGAACTGGCTTGAATGCCATCTGTTATCTTGTCTGACCATCTTCCTATTCAAAGGCTTGTATCAAACTGTGCGCCACTTCTCTGGAGAAATCCTTATGCAATAAACTCGCAACTGTGTACTGTTCGGTAGGGAACATTGCATGGATATAAGTCTCCAAGTCAAGAGCTCGTGCTCGTCTGGTTGGTTGATCTGTGATTCTCAATATTTCAGAGAGATCAGAGCACCTTAACCTTTGCCATTTCTTGAAGCATTGTATATGCTTTGGCAGGGTTTGAGCTTTGAAGAAGGGAAGTAGGTCCCTTATCTCATCATTGGGAGCCTGCTTTGCACTTGTTTGAGCCTGAAAGAAAGAGTTTTGAGTGAGCTTCAAAACTTTTATAGATATCTGAGTAGTAGTGTAGTTTAGTTTCTGAGTTACCTGAGTAAGTACTTCAGGCTCAGAGACTTGTGCTACTGAGACAATTGGTGTCTCAGATATCTTGTTGTGAGGCGGAGACTTGGAAGTCTGGTCCTCATCAACCTTTCTTTCTTGAACCTGAGAATTAAAATTATCACAATACTTAGAAAATTTTATCAAGAAAACTTTAAGTGACAAATCAGATATCTGAGAGGTCAATTACCTCCATGGGAGGCTCAGATACTTATCTCTCAGAGACTTGTGTAGTCTTTGGAATCTTTTCTTGTGATGAAGGCCTTGATGCCTCATCAATTTCCATAGATGCAGGGGATGTCGCAACTCTGTCCCCTTGCACTTCTACTTCTGAGTGAGCCTGTGAGTAGAGAGTATTGAGTAATTTAGAAGAAGTTTGAGATAACCCAAGGTGAAGAATTTTTATCACTGATTTTCATATATATATATACCTTCATATGGGAAGGCCAATGATGTGTTCTTCAGAAACCTTGTTGGTTTCTGGGTTCTTTTCTGGCATTTCTGCCTTATCTTTCTCTTTCTCAGTTGGAGCCTGTTAGAAACATTTACTTTAAGCACATGAACATATGACTAAAGAGTGTTATCTTAAGAATCAATTTATCACCTGTGACACAGGCTCAGATTTCTTAAGAGGTGAGGTTGGGGTATCCTCCTTCTCAGTTTCTGAGGCAAGCTTCCCAGCTTCCTCTTGTTTCTGTGTTTCTAACTCAGCCTATAACAAAGAAATTTTATAAGTAACAAGATATATATAAGCATAAATTTTCACAAGATGAGAGTTAAACCATTCAGTTACCTGATCCATGTCAGGCTGATTGGTCTCTGAAACTCGTGACCCTTCTATACTTTGGTCTTCTTGTTCCAGTAACACTTCTTTGTTTGAAGTTTCAGGTACTTCACACCTTTCCTGAGTGTGCAACTCAGTTGCCTCCCCTGGTTGATCATTCTGAGTAGATATCTCAGTTTGATCCCTCTCACTAAGTTGGGGAACCTGCTCTTTTGCAGGATTTTCTTCAGCATACTGCATTAAAAAATTGGAGTTCATTTACCATTTCATCAACCACTTGTGGCTGTTGTGGTTGTGGTTGTTGTGGTTGTCTGGAAGCAGAAGATTGGTCAGTAGAGTGTTCTTTCAGATTTTTAGATGTGGCATTTCCATCAGCATCTGCCAGCACTAAAATACCACTCATCAGGGCCTTTTGAAGTTGTGCGTAAGAAACGTTCCCTGATGATGTGTTTGCACCAACAACCTTTGCTATAGGTGCTTGTTCAGCAACCTGAGGTATAGGTTCTTCTTCAGAAACCTTTTCACCAGTTACTATTTTAGTAACCTTAGCCCTTTTTGTTCTTTCTAGGACTTGAGAGATGACTAGCTTCTCATCTTCATCGTCAGAGCTCTCATCAGCATTAGGAATAGATTGGTCCATTACTCCTACGGTTTCTGCAGATAGGGCTTGGTGTTTTTCACCACTTTTGGCAGCATTTATGAGTTCATCAGCAAGGCTTTCTGTAATAGTCTTCACATTTCTGAAAGCACTTTCTCTTGCTGAGTCTACTTGTTCAGTAGTTGATAACTCTTTTGCAGCATTGATGAGTTCATCTGCCTTTATCAGTTCATCGGCAAGGCCTGCAGATATCTGAGAATCGACAACCTCAATGGGTATGTCTTCTGATTTGCCAGCAGACTTCTTTCTTGAAGTTCTGGGCTTCTTGGTCGCAACCTTTTCTTCAGATACCTTTTCAGACTTTCGCTTCTTAGAACCTTTCTGAGACCCAGTAACCTTTTTCAACAAGTTTGTATACTCATATTTGTAGAGTAGGTTACTGTTGGCTATTTCAGCCGTCTCTCTGAGCTCAATGCCAAGCTTCTCCAGCAAGTAGCATATCTTCAGACCATAGCCTACTGTGGCCTTTGGCTCAGCTAGTCCTTTGGCGATTTTAGGCTCGAAGCCTTGAATCTTCTTCACAAACTTCATGAAGGCGTACTTTCCCCAGTTAAAAGGGTTTTCCAGCCGTTTTTCTTGTTGATTCAGCAAGAACATCATGATCCATCGTTCTTGGCTTATCTGGTCAGCACCTCCTTGTAGACCATCAAAGCATCTGTGAAGAATGCAAGCCAATACATTCCAGTGAACCATCAGATGTCTGGTTCGGATGTCAGCAAGTTTGAATTCAGTGGGTGTATCTGATTTTTCATGATCACACATGTCACTGTATAGTTCTTTAACACCTTCAAGGAGATCATCGTCCTTGGTGTTTATTTCAAAATCCTTTCCAAGATTTTGAAACTCAAACAACTTACAGAAAGTTGTTAAGTCCAGAAGGATTTCCTTTCCTTGGACTGAGGTTTTGGAACACTATTGCAGTGCCTTCAGAAACACAGGAAATTATCCTGGAGTTGTTGTAGAATTCCAACACATCGAGTGATGAAATTCCACTTGGGCGAGCAGATAGAAAACCCTTGATTTGTGCCTTTTCAAGCATGTCAAGAATCAGTTTTCTGTCGGTTTGGTTTTCAATTGCAGCCGTGAGGTATTCCTCAACCATGGAACCACCCCAAATCATTCTGTGATTTGAAATCCAATGGTCAGGATTAAAATCTCCTACCAGTCGGTTGTTCACAATAACCAACTCTGGTGCTTGCTTTTCAGCAGTACCAGTGGAGGATTGAGATTTCAGTGTAGAAGAATTCTTTGGGGCCATCTCTTTATATAGTGTAGAGAATTTGGATTGGTGTTTGAAAGAGATTTGATTCAGTAATTCTTTGCAGAAAAACTTAATCTTGATTTGCAGAGATTGTAGAAGATTTGCAGAGAATCAAGAGAAGGTTTTGCTATTTTTGTGCAAGTTGGAATTTTGGATTAGGCGAAAGTGATTTCTTTTGCCAAAATTCTATATATATAGCAATAGAATCTCAACGGACAAATACATACAAATTGATTTTGTGTGTACGTATCTGTGATTTGCAAGCAGGCATGAGCAAAAGCTAGTTTGGCATTAAATGCAAAGTGGGGTTTGTCAGAATTTTTACAGTCCACTATTTACTGTGAATTAATTTCCACCGTATAGATCAATCGCTTAATTTCATCAAGGGTCACCATTGCTTTTTCAGTAATGATCACAATCAACAAGTGTAATTGTGCCCATTTAATGAATTTTGGCTATTAGCTATCTGAATCACGTTTGTGTATGACCAAGAACACTGTTTGCATCTGAATCTGTCTTATACTTAGGATTTTTCAAGTTTTTCATCAAGATAGAAATAAATGCGAATTTCAAGAGAGTAGTTGACTGCAGATAGTTGTACTATTCTCCTTTGTGTTCACCGTTTATAGAGTGATTCAGATATCTGAGTTCCCGTTTCAGAGATCTTAAGCTGTCTTTTTGCTCTTTAGCCTTTTTGACATCTGGATACCCGTTCCAGATTTCTCTTTTCTCTTCTCTGGATGCCCGTTCCAGATACCTGAACTCTTTCAGTTCATTTGTAGTTCCATTAGTCCAAGACAATGTCTCAAGGCTAAGAATCTACTTTCGTGTAGTGGCTTAGTGAAGATATCTGCAAGTTGGTCTTCAGTGCCAATCTTGAGTATCTCTATATTGCCTTTTTCAACATGGTCTCTGATGAAGTGATGTCTAATATCAATATGCTTTGTTCTGGCATGAAATTGAGGATCCTGTGTAATTGCAATAGCACTTGTGTTGTCACAGAAAATGGGAGTTTTCTCTTCATCGAGTCCATAGTCTTTAAGTTGTTGTTGTATCCACAGAATTTGTGTTGCACAACAACCAGTAGCAATATATTCAGCCTCTGTGGTAGAAGTTGCAATTGAGTTTTGCTTCTTGCTAAACCATGAGATAAGTCTAGTACCCAGAAACTGACAAGTTCCTGAGGTGCTTTTCCTATCAAGTAGTGATCCAGCATAATCAGCGTCTGAGTACCCAGCTAAACTCAATCCGCTTTCTTTAGGATACCACGATCCTACATCTACTGTACCTTTTACATACCTTAATATTTTCATAGTAGTGTTGTAGTGTGTTTGCATCGGATTTGTCTGAAATCTAGCACACACTCCAACGGCGTATTGAATATCAGGTCTACTTGCAGTGAGGTAAAGTAGTGAACCTATCAATTTCCTATACTTATGTTCTTCAACACTCTTGTCTGATTCAGTATAGGTCATTTTGGTTCCGATGCTCATAGGTATCTTAGCATTCTTTTCAGAAGGCTTAAGATTGAATTTTGTGAGCATATCTTTTAAATACTTTGTTTGACTAATGAATATTCCATCATTGAGTTGCTTGACTTGCAATCCTAGAAAATAATTCATTTCTCCCATCATGCTCATCTCAAACTTACTTTTCATGAGATTTGCAAAGTCATTACAAAGTTGCTTGTCCTTAGATCCAAATATGATGTCATCAACATATACTTGAACTAAGAGTAGTTTCCCATCATGGTTTAAGGTAAATAAAGTTTTATCAACTTCACCTTTCTTGAAACCACTTTCCAGGAGGTATTTGGCCAAAGTGTCATACCATGCTCTTGGAGCCTGTTTGAGTCCATACAGAGCTTTCTGTAGTTTATAGACCATTCTACTTTCTGAGGAAACTTCAAAGCCAGGTGGTTGCTCAACATAAACTTCTTCTGCAAGTTCACCATTCAAGAATGCACTTTTGACATCCATCTGATAAACTTTAAAATCTTTATGAGCTGCAAAGGCTAGAAAGAGTCTTATTGCATCTGAAAATGCAAGTTGCACTTGATTAGTTAATCTTATCTTTCATGATTCAGTTCAATGTTTGTGTTTGTTGTTGTTGTTGTTGTTTGTGAACTACAGGATTTCAATGTTGTGCAACATTGCGAAATAGTGCCGATACAATGTTGGAACAACATTACGGACAACAGCAGACAACATAGAAACAAGCAGGCCAATTGGACTGATGACTTGGACTGGAAGCAATCAATTCGAATTTCTGCAGGAATAAGGAAAGAGTTTGAGCTGCTTTGGACATAAGGAATGCAATCTAAAAAGAAGGAAAGAGTTTGACAAGTTATGGGCACCTTGAAAGAAAGAAGGAAATAAAAGATTCTCTAGAGATAATCTTGGAAAGATTTTTCAGCCAGCCATATACAGAGAAACAACGTTAGTTTCTTCCTGCTGAGATCAAAGAGAGAATCTTTCAAGAAGATTGTTGAAGAAAGCAAGAAGGAAATATATTGTAGAAGACACTAATATGGGAATTTCCTTCTAGCTGATTATTGAAGAAAACAAGAACATGGAAAATTGCCTTTGCTGAGATCCTATTGCCTTTCCACTTGGATGGGAGCTGTCGATATCTCAAGAATATATACAAGGATTCAGCCGAGCAATCATAGAGCCTTTCTTGATGATCAATCGAGATTTTATTAAAAGAGTTTAGGCTTCTTGTTTTCTGCTAGCTTTAGAGTTTGTCTAAGAGTATTCATTGTTGGAATAACTCTTTCAAACATCGACCTAGAATAGCTTTTACTGTTGGTTCTTCTAGGGCTAGTTTTGGTTGTTTAATCAATAAATGCGTGATTGTATTAAACCCACTTGATTAGATCTACTTTTCCTGTCGGTAGATATTTTGCCTCTGTACCTTGATATATTTTTCTATATATTGGCTTGGTAATAGAAGTTTCATTCTTATTCATCCGCTGCCATCTGTTTGCTATGTTGAAGACAATGTTGAACAACATTGTTGGCAACATTGTCTACTGATCTTGTTTCAAGTACCAATCCGGGATCTTAAGTTCTAACAAGTGGCATCAGAGCCAGCCACCTAACTACTGGTGTCTGGATTTGGTACTACTACAATGGATGTTGCAAACTCAAGTGTCTACAGGCCACCTATGCTTGATGGATCGAACTACCACTACTGGAAAATAAGGATGAGGACATACATTAAGTCCATTGAAGGTCGAGCTTGGAGATCTGTTCTTGAAGGATTTGTCTGGCCTACTGAAGGACCTGATGCTGATGGAGATATTGTTCCCATACCTGAAGAACGCTTCACGCATGTGACTTTCTTTTAAGCTCTTACAATGAAAAAGCTTTAAATGCCATTTTTGGACATGTTGATGCTCATATGTTTAAAATCATTCAAAATTGCACTACAGCTAAACAAGCTTGGGACTTACTTCAGAATCATTGTGAAGGTGATAATAGTGTCAAACAAACTAAACTTCGAATGCTTTGGTCAAAATTTGAAAATCTAAGAATGGAAGAAGCTGAAACCATTGATTCTTATTTTGAAAAGCTTTTGACTTTGTCTAATGATGTTCAACTTCTTGGTGATGCTATTTCCAACAAGCAATCGATTTCTAAAGCCATACGTTCTCTCTCTTCAAACTTTGACACTAAAGTTACTATTTTGGAAGACACTCACAATCTGGCTACTATGGATTTTCATACCTTGATGAACAATTTGAAAATTTTTGAGATAATTGATAACGAAAGAAAAGGTACGAAAATCCTTAGTATGTCCCTTCACTCTAAATCTAAAGCTAAAGTTACTGAGCTTGAAAGCAGTAGTGTTGATTACGAAGACATGGTGAAGAAGCCTACAATGACTTGGTTAGGAAAATTGAGAAACTTAGATTCGGAAGAATTCTAATAGAGGCTCTTGAGCAACTCAAAAGGAACTAGAAATTTCAAAAAAAGCGGGTGTGTCTAACTCTAGCCCTAGTCTTAGTAAACTTAGTAAAGTTAGATGTTTTGAATGTCAAGGATGGGGCATTATCGAATGAATGTGCTAACACTCTTGAAAGGAGAAAAAGACTATGCTTGCTTGTCTCGTGATGTTTGAGATGAGCAGGGAAGGCGATGATCCGAAGTTCATGCCAAAGCCTATCTGCATTACGAACAATGTTGAGAAACAATGTTGGTCCAACATGGATGGTCCAACATTGACAAAGAAGTCTTTTTCGACTATGATGATTCTCAAAAGCTGAAACACTTTTCGGGACTAACCGAGGAATCATTTTCTACTAATGTTTTGTGTCTACATGGTTCGATTGATCTATCTGCAGATTATCACTAGGAAGAGTCAAATCGATGAATGAAAACAATGTTGAGTCAACATTGACATCAACATTGTACATTTTCAGCTGTCTTTTCGATGTCTGTCCGGAAAAGGCACTGTACCAAGAATAACAGGTTGTTGCAGTCTTGAGCAGATTCTGAACACTTACGAAAAGCGTCATTGAACTCGAAAGGTGTCTAAACCAAGAACTCCAAATGGTGTACAAGGAGAAATTGTCAATGCCGACAATGATTACACAACATTGAGCTCAACATCACAGGTAAATTCCATCGGCGGTACCCATGAGATGAGCATGATAGGTGAACCCAAGACTCCTATGGCTAATGGTCTTATGCTCAGAGAATCGATGTTGGAGATGATGTTGACCTAACATTATCTGAGAACAATAACTCACGACCTTCTATATCTATCAACCAAAGATACCTCACATCATGTTTTATGTGTGTCTTTGTGCAGTATCGTCTAACCCAAATCCACACCTGATTGTTCTTAAAAGATTTTTCGTATATATATCAAGAACTGTTAATCTTAGATTATGGTATGCATGTGATACAAACACTAATCTAGTGGGATTTAGTGATTCTGATTGGGCTGGCGTTCTAGATGATAGAAAATACACTAGTGGAGGTTGCTTTTATCTTGATTCTAATTTAATGTCATGGTATTTCAAGAAACAGAACAATGTGTCACTCTCATATGTTGAATCTGAACATGTAACATCTGGGAGTTGTGTTACTCAATTGATATGGGTGAAAAATATGATGCATGACTTTGGTCTTCAATGTGATACCTTGTTGATGTTCTGTAATGACCTTAGTGCCATAAATAATTTTAAGAAGCCTGTTTTGCACTCACGCACGAAACACGTAGACATTGTGTATAATTTTCTTAAGGATATGGTCAATCTGCAAGTAATAGTCATACAACACTTAGATACAACCAATCAACTAGCAGATATTGTTACCAAGCCTTTGAATTGTGAGAGATTCTTCAGTCTTAGGAGATCTCTTGATTTGTGCTCTTTGTGATCTTCGATGTTGAAACCAGTGTTGACTCAACATCACAGTCAACACTGGCTGCAGAAAAGTGAGGTGTTTTTTGTTGCCTTTTGATTTTTTTTTTTTTTTTTGTGTGTGTCTATGTGCTTTACGTACATCTTTGGTCTATGCATTTCTGCTTTAGCTTACAATGGTGATGCTTAGGGTTTGAAAGGCTATTTGAAACCAAGGTTGAAAGGGATCGAGTCTCCTGTGTGTTTGCTTTATGTAAAACCCACTTTTGCTGCTTTTTGGCTATTTTTACTCGTACCTTGACTCACTCTTGATGTTGCCTCCTGTCCTTTATGCTTAATAAATCTAATGAATTATGATAAAAAGGGCTCGAAGTGTTTCCGTCGAGGATCGTGTTGGGCAGGTTTCAAATACTATCCAGATATCGACGTGGCCAATGTGTCATATGTCGTGAGGGTTGATGGCCTGTACTGGAAACCGACACGCACAAAAGTGCCGATTCTCGTAATTTTGCTGGTTCACTTTCTGAGTACCAAATTACCCAATGTGGTCAAATGAGTGATTTTATGCCATGAGACGTGTGTTTGCCTAACTCCGCATAGGCTTGGCTTTGGGCGGATTCATACGTGTTCCAATTATTTGACATGGTTCACGGTCTCATGGTCACCCCCACTCAAACTTATGCTAATTGTTCAATTTACTTCTTGAGGCAATGTTGAGTGTGTTTCTTTGGTATTCCTTTCTCTCTCTGTCTTTGCCTGCAGCATCAGTGGTGTTAATCGAATCTGCACATTTTGAGACTTGGTTTCCTGGCTGACTTACATTAAGAGTGGTCTGATTTCCCGATGTTGTCATCAATGTTGAGTCAACATGCTGGTCATCATTGGCTGTCCTTGGAGTACTTTCTGACTTATATTTGCTCTTTTTTATATGTGCTTCTCTATCTGACCTTTCTGTGTGTTTTTGGGTTTGAGGGGGAGTAGGTCTGAGGTGTTTCAGGTCTAAGGTGTTTCATTGGGGTTTGGGGTTTTTGCTTTCCTGTTCTTGCATTTCAAGTCATTATTTAAGATCAAGATTTTTAGTGTCAACCTCCCTAGGGTTTATCTGTTTATCTAATTACTATGACTTGACGGATAACTGTTTTACTTGCAACTTTAATCTTTTATTAACAGTTGTGCACAGTTTCTATAGCATTGACATATATTTGCAGGATCTTTTAAGGCAAACCCAACAACACCCATCATGACCATCCAATCTTATCCTAACACTGCTCTTCAGCTAATCCAAACTCTTTTCCTGCTTCTGCTATCACCTTGGCTGTCAGTGTTGAACTCAATGTTTTCAACATCATTCTCCAACATTGCACAGCTCTTATTGCAGGTCCTATAGTCCACAACTCATTGCATGTCTTCTTGCCTCCTTCTGTGAACTTGGTTGAATAATCTGAGAGATATCTTTCTTCTCAAAAAAGGGGGAGAAGAGAAGAGATTGAACAAAAAGCTAACATACTTTATTTTGTTATATTGCTCTCGTCTAATGTTGAGGGGGAGTTCTGTAGTTTCATGCCTGTTATATTTGTTTGTTTCTAACAAGTTTGTTCAGGTGTGTTTTTGTTGTTTGTTTCTAACAAGTTTGTTCAGGTGTGTTTTTGTGAAGAAAGACAAAGGGGGAGATTGAATAGTGCAATGTTGACTGCAATGTTGTGTCAACATTGCAGACGACTTTGTTTACTGCACTTATACTGCGATTCTACGCAAGTTTGTCTTTATTCACTAACTACTGAGTGCAGGAATTGTCAAAAGAAGTATGATATGATGCCTATGATGAGTTTAAAGGAGATGAGTAGACAAAGTCATAAGAGGGAGTTTAAAAGTGCATATTTACAGCAATGTTGAGTTCTGTGTTGACTCAACATTGTCCATCAGCATTGATCGATTGCACTTTATCTTTCAGTTCCCAACAAAGGATTCCTCTTGACTTGTTTAAATCCTACTTGTTCGATTTGACTAACAAACTGGTTTTAGGTTGTGTGAAGAAAGATCAGAATTAAGGGGGAGATTGAAAGTGCAATTTAGTGCACTTTGTTTAGTAATTCAACCTTTCTTCATACCATTACCGGTTCAATGTTTGTAGTTGTTTTTCTATGAATATTTTGTAGGATATATCAAGTTGGGCTTAAACATGCTTAATGGATCAAAAGGAATCAATGAGCCCAAAGGAATGCTATTGCTTGATGAAAGACTAAGATTAAGGGGGAGATTGAAAATGCAAGTTGCACTTGATTAGTTAATCTTACCTTTCATGATTCAGTTCAATGTTTGTGTTTGTTGTTGTTGTTTGTGAACTGCAGGATTTCAATGTTGTGCAACATTGCAAAATAGTGCCGATACAATGTTGGAACAACATTACGGACAACAGCAGACAACATAGAAACAAGCAGGCCAATTGGACTGATGACTTGGACTGGAAGCAATCAATTCGAATTTCTGCAGGAATAAGGAAAGAGTTTGAGCTGCTTTGGACACAAGGAATGAAATCTAAAAAGAAGGAAAGAGTTTGACAAGTTATGGGCACCTGGAAAGAAAGAAGGAAATAAAAGATTCTCTAGAGATAATCTTGGAAAGATTTTCCAGCCAGCCATATACAGAGAAACAACGTTAGTTTCTTCCTGCTGAGATCAAAGAGAGAATCTTTCAAGAAGATTGTTGAAGAAAGCAAGAAGGAAATATATTGTAGAAGACACTAATATGGGAATTTCCTTCTAGCTGATTATTGAAGAAAACAAGAACATGGAAAATTGCCTTTGCTGAGATCCTATTGCCTTTCGACTTGGATGGGAGCTGTCGATATCTCAAGTATATGTACAAGGATTCAGCCGAGCAATCATAGAGCCTTTCTTGATGATCAATCGAGATTTTATTAAAAGAGTTTAGGCTTCTTGTTTTCTGCTAGCTTTAGAGTTTGTCTAAGAGTATTCATTGTTGGAATAACTCTTTCAAACATCGACCTAGAATAGCTTTTACTGTTGGTTCTTCTAGGGCTAGTTTTGGTTGTTTAATCAATCGTCTGTGATTGTATTAAACCCACTTGATTAGATCTACTTTTCCTGTCAGTAGATATTTTGCCTACGGCACTGCCAATATATTTCTCTATATATTGGCTTGGTAATAGAAGTTTCATTCTTATTCATCCGCTGCCATCTGTTTGCTATGTTGAAGACAATGTTGAACAACATTGTTGGCAACATTGTCTATTGATCTTGTTTCAAGTACCAATCCGGGATCTTAAGTTCTAACAGCATCCAATCTGGCAACTGGTGCATATGACTCATCAAAATATAAGCCTTGAGTCTGGGTAAATCCCTTGGCAATCAATCTTGCTTTGTTTCTGGTTATTTCACCAGATTCATTCATTTTGTTTCTGAAAACCCATTTAGTTCCAATCACAGATATTCCTTCCATGAATGGAACTAATTTCCAGACTTTGTTTCTCTCAAATTGATCCAGCTCTTCTTGCATTGCAGATATCCAGTCTTGGTCTCCTAATGCTTCTTCTATATTTTTGGGTTCAATATTTGAGATGAAACATCCAAAGAGAGAATTAGCATTTTCAGCTATTGCTCTCCTAGTCCTAACACCTTGATTAATTGGTCCAATTACATCTTTTGCAGGATGATCCTTGATCCATCTCATCATAGGTTTAGTGCTAGTAGGATCAATATTCAAATGATTTGAATGAGAATCACTGGGATTTTGATTTGATACTTTTTCAGTATCTATGACATTTTGCTCCTCAGAAGGGCAATTAATGTCTGACACTTGTTCAGCGTTTGAGCTATCTGGAACATGTCTTTCAGAGAGATTGTTTCCAGAGATAGCTTCATGATGAACATCTTCAGTTTCCATTTCTGGAAGTTTTATAGGAAATTCTTCATCATGTTTGTAAGTCATCTTGCTGTTACTAGGCACTTCATGCTTTTCTACGTCAGAGTCATCCTCACTTTCCATAATGATGTTTCTCCTTTCTGAGGATTCTTCTTCAGGATCCCTTAACATTAGTTCTTTGAACCTTTCTGAGAGTTCATCATTAGGAGGTGTTTTCTTGCTTCCTTCATAGAATACAACATTAACTGATTCTTCAATTTTCTTTGTTCTTTTGTTGTAAATTCTGTAGGCTTTGCTATTCATGGAATAGCCAAGAAATACACTTTCATCTGCCTTTGGTTGAAATGTTCTCAGATAATCTTTTCCATTGTTTAGAACAAAACATCTACAACCAAATACTCTCAGATGTTTGATATTAGGGGGTCTACCAACCAAGATTTCATAAGGGGTCTTGTCATGGTGTTTGTTTATCAAACATCATTACGAGTAGCAGTCGTGTTTACAGCTTCAACCCAATAGATTTCACTTATTTCAATGTCAGCTAGCATCATCCTTGCAGCTTCTTTAAGGGTTCTGTTTTTCCTTTCTGCAATACCATTTTGTTGAGGTGTTCTTACAGAGGAAAGTTGGTGTTGTATACCTTTGCAGGTACAAAACTCCTTTATGTACTGGTTGACAAACTCAGTACCATGGTCTGTTCTGATTGCAGATACCTTGTCATTTTTCATGACTTCACGCTTTTTCAGCAAGTTTGCTATCTCCACCCTGGCGTCAGATTTGTGTTTCAGAAAGACAACCCAAGTGAATCTTGAGAAGTCATCTACAACAACCAGACAATACTTCTTTCCTACATAACTAGTTACAGATGATTCAAAAAGATCCATATGTAGTAATTGCAGTGGTCTAACACTAGAGTGTCTAGTTTTGGAATTGAAAGAGATTTTGGATTGTTTCCCCATCTGACATGCAGAGCAGATATCATCCTTTCTGAAAGACGTTTTAGGAAGGCCAACCACTAACTCTTTCTTGGCAAGTTTGTTCAGAGTTTTGAAGTTCAAGTGACTCATTCTTTTGTGCCATAACCAGTGCTCTTCTATGTGACCAGATTGACTCACCATGAGACATTCTTCAGTTGTGGCAGATGCCCAATCGGCAACATAAAGACTGCCTTTCCGCCGAGCAACCAAGACTGTCTGCTTTGACTCATTGTCAATTAGTTTGCAGTATTTTGCTTTGAATTTTATAGTAAAACCTTTGTCTGCAAATTGGCTCATGCTAAATAGATTATATTTCAAATCCTTAACATGTAATACGTCAGCGATTGTTAATGTTCGCAATTTGACGTTGCCAAATCCCAGAGAGGGATTTAATTCTCCTCCAGCAAATCTGATATCTGGTCCTGTGTTGCAAGCTTTGTAATCGACCAGATTTGCTTTGTCTCCTGTCATGTGCTTTCCGCATCCACTATCAAACAACCATTGTGCTTTAGTCCAGGAAGCATTCTGCACATAACAGGGAACAGGAGATTAGGTTCTCAATTTCTGATTGGAACCATCAGGACTAAACAATCTTCCAGTAGGAATCCATTTTTGAATGAATTTCCTTGGAACATTCTTTTGTCTGATAGGAACATAAGGAGGAATTCTGATTGAATGATTATCATTATTAAGAATTATTTTCTTCCTTGGTGTGTTCCTAGGTGCTCCATTTGGTGCTTTCAGATACCTGTCAGGTTTCTGAGTTTGCTTTTCAGCAAACTTAGCTTTCCTTGCCAGATTTCTTCTAGCCCTGGCATTCAGATTTTCAGTGGCTTGATTCAACTTCCACTTCTGATAATTGCTTTGAGCTATTCTAGCCTTTAGCCATCGTTCTTGCTCTTGTTTGTATTCATGAGCAAGTTGTTTCCCGATGCCTTTATAGCCAATACCGTTTCGAGCACTTGAAAGCTCGAGATCTTTTCTCGGACTTTGCTAGTCTCTGGTTGATCCAATTTCTTTCTAGAAAAAGTGACATGAGAGAATTTGCCAGCTCCTGCAATTCTACCCTTTTGAGAGACATAGCACTGTGGGTGTTTACACTTTTCAGTGTTGTGTTTCTTTTCAGAGACGTGCCCATCAGTTTTATTTTTGACTTGTTTTTCCCACAAAGGTTTAGTCGCAACTGCTTTTCCTTTGTCAACAATCTTCGTCTTCTGACCGATACTATAGATTGCATGGGAACCATCTTGCTGAGTACTTACAAATGTTCTTCTTTCCTCACTCTTATTCAGAGTGATAGAACAATCTGTCTGTGCATTCATTGAAGTCCTTTCTTTTCAAGGATCTCTTAAGTAAGATTGTACTTGATGAGTGTCACTAGCTTTGGCATAAGATTGAAAAGATAATTCTTTCTTTTTGAGTTCCTTGTTCTCAGAAAGAAGATCTTCATATTTCTTTCGTAATTCAGCCATTGCTTCTTTATGTGACTTTTCAGTCTCAGATATCTGAGCTTTGAGAAATGCATTTTCAGCATCCTTTTTCTCAGATATCTTAACTAATTGAGAATTTTCCTTTGCAAGAGAATTCTTTTCTTCTTCAAGATTTTCGGCTCTAGCTCGGATCATTAGAAATTCTCTTTCATAGATGTCAAGATCTTTCCTGAGATTTTCTAGATCTTTTATTTCTTCTTCATCACTTTCATACGTATAACAAGAAGTATGTGTTACCTCATCAGCCATAAGACAGATTTCTATGTTAGAGATGTCTGGACCATCAATCTCAGCAACTCCACACATTTCATTCTTCCTGAGGCCGAAGTCGATTATATCATGAGTAACTCCACATAATTCTGGTGATGGTAAGATTGAGTCATCTGAATTGTCATCTTCAGAATCTGTCTCATAGTCTAGAGCATCCAGTTGAGTTTGGATTTTCTTTCTTTCTTCAGTTAATAAAGCTTTCTGGCTTCTTCTGAAGATTCTTCTATCTTTCTTGTCACCTGTCGTTAGTTTGTTGAAGGTAGGACAATCCTTCTTGAAGTGACCAGGTTTCTGACAATAGAAGCAGATATTGTTTCCAATTTCTACTTCCTCAGTACATGATGCTTTCGAATGGCTTGTTGTTGAGCTTTGCATATTTTTGTCTTGGTGATAGTTTGAGCTAGATGCTTTTCACTTCTCTTTGGCTTTTCTTTCTCAATTTCTCGACATATTTGCTCATTTGCTTTGCAAGAGCATCCTCGATCTCTTCCTTGCTTTTCTTCTTTTGAAGTTCCTTGAGCAACTAGAGCAATATTCGCAACTTTTGGTTGTTTGTTCTCTTTGTGTTGTCTCATAATCAACCGTAGCAAGATGTGAGAAGAGTTCCACTGGAGTGATATTTGGCATACCTTGATTAAAATAAAAGAATTTAGTATGCTCCCAGTTGTGGTTAAGACTTCTGACAATAGTCTTAATCTTTTCTGACTGAGAGTATCTGTTGCTTTCCCCAAGTGCTGCCATATCACTCATGAGAGTGGTAAATCTGAAATCAAGTTCTTCCAGAGTTTCAGTGGGTCCTTGTTTGAAATTTTGAAATTTCAACTTGAGAACTTCGAACTTGTTTTCTTTGGTTTTCTCAGTTCCGGCACAGATTTCTTCAATCAGTTGCAGGCAACTTTCATTGTTTAGCACCCGATTTACCTTGTATGTGCTCAGTGTAGATCGATGATGATATTACGAGCTTGACCATCGACGATTTCTCTTGGCATCTTTCGATGTCCGAGTTCTCTGAGCTTTGGTTCAGTAAATAACTTGACTAGTAGATCTCCCACTTGTTGGCGCATCGGTTTGAAGATCCTTCGCTTTGATCTCTGTCTCTACCATTAGAAACCTCCATGACTTGTTTAAGTTGTTGAATGACTATTGGGCCATTTTTTATTACTTCGATCATTTCGTCACTTATGGCTTCAAGGTGGAGCATCATGTTATTTTTCCATTTCTCGTAGTTCTCTGGTTTGAGAACGGGTGCATCACTCAGAGACATTCCTGCACACTTAACACACAAATTAAATAGTCCTCGTAAATGGACTAAGTTCCTTCACCTATCTGGGGATCTAGGTTCAGTGCAGAAGGCTTGTGAACCTCCCGCTCTGATACCACTTGTTGGTCCAGATAACGGCAAAGTAAAAGACTAGAGGGGTGGGGGGTGAATAGTCTTTTAAAACATTTGTCGATAAAAACTATTTCTCATATATCTGTGTAGATATCTGATACTTAGATTCAGAGCGCGGAAGACTTAAGATAGATAAGTGCAGAAACAGTTAACGTGTGTGTGTGTGTGTTGGTGAAAAGTAAGTACAGAGAAGTAAATAACACAGCAAGTATAGTGGTATCTGGAGGTGGCGTAATCCTCCAACTAATCCACTTCGGTCTTCCAAAGACCTAGAATTCACTAGAATCGATAATTGAGGTCACCTTACAAAAATCCTATTCTAAGATTCCTTAAACAAATGGTTCCCAACCAAATGTTCCCCCTGAGTTGTTCCCCGGCTTTCACAGCCAAGTACTTCCTGTACTCAGAAACCTTTTTGAGCTATTCCCTAGCTTCCAAGGCTAAGTAATTCCTGTTCTCAATAACCTTGGAGTTATTCCTTAGTTTCTCAAACTAAGTACTTCCTGTACTCCACGCCAGTGATGGTGTTGGTTTTGGTTTGAGTTGTCAGATGAGCTTCTTTAATAACTTTTGAGTTAATCAGATAGCTCTGTGAATCAAGTATACTTAATACACTTTTCAATGTATGGTATCTTGTTCTTTTTACTGACCCAAGTCTTAGATAAATGTTCAAGAGAATGAATCTCAGATACTTGATCTTTCAATTCAACTCTTTCACAGATAGCAGTGCTTGTTTAGGATCAGGACACTTAGAACTTCAGTGCTACTTAAGATCAAGAGCTTTGGTCGCAACAGAAAGCTTGAGAGTAAGTAGTTTGCTTGAGAGATTAAGATATGTGTTCAGTAAGTTCTGTGTTTCAGCGTCTCTCCTCAAGCAGTCTAAGTGTTGATATATATAGATGAATTTGAGTGCCGTTTGAATAGTATCCGTTAGGCTTAAATCAAATTCAAACTATTGATATCTGTGTATAGTACTGTAGCAGGTTTGTCTTCTTCTTCAGAAGCTACCGTTGCTTTTGTTCAGACATCTCTGTCCGTGCATTAAATGCATTGTACTGTACTTTTTGTCCTGTAGTGCCAACGGAACTATGCTTTGTATCAGAGACAACTTTGATCAGATTTCTCTGATTCTTTGCACGTTCTTATCTTTAACTTCAGATACCACTTTTATTGAAACAACTTTGTTTGCAATATATATATTTCTTTTTCAGAAATGTGGTTAAAGCTCAAGGTATCTGAGAATAGATATCTGTGGACACTTTCCTTGTTTTCAGATAGACCTTTTATTTCTCAGATATCTCTTGTGACACAGTTTGTTTAAAACTATTCGTGTCTTCAAGATATCTGGCCAAGGTATCTGTAAAACTGTTTCAGTAATCTTGTGCAGTTTCTTCAAGTCTTCAAATTCGTTGAACTTGTTCTGCTTGGATGTCTTCTTCTTGGTCTTCTCTTCATAAAATAAAAATTACATTTTGAAACCTAACATCCTATACAAGATTAGCTAGACTATCATACTTAGTGGGTTTCCTCTTTTACAATGTTCAAGTGAACCAAGAGTACTAATCACCTTTCTGAGACTAAGATAAGTCATCATGTTGCTGATCAAAATCTAAACCGATATTTCTAACAAAATATCTAGCAAATTTCGTAACAATAATCCGTTTCTTGGATTGTTTGCAGATTGGCAATCTTCTTCTGTTTTCCATCAAGTGTGCTGGCCTTCTGAGAAGATGTAGAAGGTCTTTCTGATGCAGCCTCAGCATCTTGTGCTTCTTCATCAATAGTACGCATGGCATCAATTTCAGCTGCGGTAATGCTGATCTGTCTTTCCAAACTTCTTTGCTCATCCAGAAGGGCCAATTCTTTAGCATTAGCTTCTCTGAGCTTTTGAATCTTGGCTTCCTTCTCATCAACTTGTGCTTGGCACTCTAAGTTGATTCTCTTCTCTTCTTCCAACTTCTGTCTGAGTTGTTCAATCCTGAACTCAGTGGCTGAGATTTCTTCAATTATGTCTTGCTGATCGGCCTGTTGGGTATTCTGATGAGACTTTGGGGGTGATGATGATGGGGCTCTCTGAGCATTTGAAGGAGTAGCCTTTTCTCCACTTCCTTTGCTAACTTTCTGAATCCCGCCTTGTCCAGGTTGGGGATCATCATTCTGATCATCATCATCATCATCATCATCATCCTTTTTCTTGTTTTCTTGACTTGGATGCTCAGAAGAGGGTTCTTGGTAATCGTTCTCATCCATCTCCTCTTCATCTTCTGAAACTAGGTTGATCACATTTGGGAATGTAATCATCCTCCCATTAACTTCTTGCTCAGCTGGATAAGTAGTGAGCTTGCTGGGCAAGGCAGGATGGGTCACCATCTGCTCTTGGGTTTGAGCATTTGCAGCTTGGAAATCTGCTATAAGTCTTTGTGCTACTTCATGAATGAAGTCTTCATGCATCAGAGTGGCAAATGAGTAGGACTCTGTTGGGAACAATGCATGGATGTGATCCTCCAGATTGAAGGCGATTGCTCTCTTCTCTGGGATGTCGATTACTCTTGCAACTTCAGAAAGGTCGGCCTTTCTGAGTTTCTGCCATTGTCTGAAGCACTTTAGATGTTTCTTGAGAGTGTGCTTCTGGAAGGCTTGGAGTAAATTGATTGGCACTAGACTTTGAGCCTGTGTCGAAACACTATTATCCTATATTTCTGCTTGCTTGGGCACAGAGGCCTCACATACTTTGTTGTGAGGAGAAGTCTGATCCTCATCAACATTTCTTTCTGCTTGAACCTTTTCTACAGATACTACTTGTTCAGCAGTTTCAGTTTCCTTTGGAGGAGATAACACAACTGTTTCTTCATCCAATTGTTCTTCTGACTGAGCCTGTAAGAACAAACATAAAAGATTAGTAGTGGGTTTTCCAGAGCATTCTTGAAGGAGACTATTACTGATTACTTACCTTCTCAGCAGAAGGCTCAGTAAATACTTCCTCAGAGAGCTTTTCAGCCTGAGGAATCTCTTGGTTTTGGGTTGTTGGTTTCACCACCACTACTTCCTCAGTTGGAGCCTAAGAAGAGACATTAAGAATATTAGAACATAAGATAAGAGCGTTTTTAGTTAGTTATTTCTTGTTCAGAGATAACTTTACTACCTGTGGGATAGGCTCTTCTTGATGTTCTGAGGTTGGAGGAACCTCTTCTTGATTCAAGGGGGTGGACAAGTCTTCTTCCCCCTGAAAGATTGCCTCTAAATTGGCCTATAACAAATACAGCTTATGATTAACAAGTTAACATGCAATTATGTTGATAAGTTAGATACAAACTATCTTTGTTACCTGAATAGAGTCAGGCTGGGCTTGGGTCTCTTGGACTTGTGGAGTCTCCACAGCCTCTCTCTGCTCATTGTTAGTCTCCTCTGCAGTATCATTCTGAGTCTCCATCTCAGTTTGATCCCTTTCTGAGAGTTGAGCTCTCTCAGAAGGTTGAGGAACCTGTTCAAGAACAGGGTTTTCTTCAGCAACCTTTTGTGCTGGCATAGTGAATGTGGAAGCAATATTAGGATCTTCCAGCATTCTATCTTCCTCACCCAGGCCTTCTTCTTCCTGCTGGGCAGAGGGGCTCCTATCTCTCTGAGGGGCTGAGCTTGATGCTCCTCCATGGGTCTCAGACTTGGACCTTTTGAGTACTTTTGCAAGTATTTCATCATCCTCATATTCACTATCCAGTGTTGGTGCAGACCCATCTATGATATTTCTATCATCTCTGGAGAGTTCTGGCTCAGAATTCTTGGGCTTTCTGGAGTTGCCTTTCTGGGCGTCCAACATCTTCTGAGATCTTGTCTCCAGAAGGTTGTGCCTCTTGTATGCTTAGGGACTTGGAGGCTCTTTTGCTTTGAGTCCTCTTTCTCTTGGCAGCTGGAGGTTGAGCTTGAGCTTGCTCAGAGACCTCCTCACCTAGTTGGGCAGCTTCAAGCTCTGCTGCCTCTCTCTGAGCTTTCTCAGCAGCAAGTCTCTCCTTTTCTTCAAAGGCGTGTCTGAAAAGGGAATTGGTGACTGGGATTTCCTGCCTCTCTCTGAGAGTGATTCCTATTGTTTCCAGAATGTGACAAATTATGAAGCCAAAGTGCATATTGGCCTTTGGCTCAGCAAAGCCATTGATGATCTTGGGCTCAAATTCTTCAATATGCCCAAGGAATTCGTTAAAGGCGTACTTCCCCCAGTTAAAGTGGGTTTCCTGCCCTTCATGCTTCTTGTTCAGAAGATGCATCATCATCCATCTCTCCATGCTTATCTGGTCTACTCCACCTTTGTTGCCATCAAAGCAACGGACCAGAATGAGAGCTAAAGTACTCCAGTGTTTCTGGAGATGACTAGTTCTGATTGCTTTCAGAACAAAGTCTCCTGGGCAACCCTTTGTATTCTCTAATTGGATTGCTTCAAATAGCTATTTAACACCTTGGATCATGGGAGCATCCCTGATGTTGATGTCTTCAATTGTTCCTCGATTTTTCAATCGGAATATATTGCAGAAAGTCTTGCAGTCTAGGACGATCTCTTGTCCTTGAACTTCAGTCTGCATGTATTTCTCTTCTTCATCATTCACAACCTTTGTGAAGATTTTGGAGTTGTTGTAGAACTCTAGCACATCCAGTGTGGATAGTTCACTGGGTGCAGCAGACAGAAACTTGAAGATATGGGAACTTTTCAGCATCCCCAATATCAGTTTCCTATCTGGTCTTGAAGGTATGACTGCTGGTACATACTTCTTCACTAGAAAAGCTCCCCAATTCATTTTGTGGTTTGGATTCCAGTCAGATGGGGTGAACTTTCCCAGAAGGCATTTATTCAACACCTTGAGTTCCTTTTCTCCTTGCTTTTCAGCAGGAGTAGATGATGCGGCCTTAGGGTTCTTGGTGGTCATCTTCTTGGGTGCCATCTCTTATATAGAGTCTTGAGTGAGTGTTTTCAGAGGGGTTTTGCAAGATTAATCGGGATTAGTCTATCTTTTCAGAAGACTAAACACAAGAAGTTGAGTTTGCAGAAGGGGTTTTGCAGAAATCTTGAGAGATTTTGCTGTTTTGATGCAAGTATGAAATTTCGGATTTGGTAAAAGTGTTTATCTTTTGTCCAAGTCTTATATATATAGCAGACAAAATGTACATAGATACAACATACATACAACTGGATATGAATTCGTGTCTTTGTATCTGCATAGGCGTGGTATCACACACGTACTCCATTAAATGCGTAGTGGGCCATGTCTGTATTTCTCAACAGACATTACTTGCTTTGTTTTAATCTCAACCGTTGAGATCAAACGTTTATTCATCAAGGGCTTATATTGAATATCTTGTAATGATATCAATCAACAAATGGTATTGTGCCGACTTGATGGATTTTTGACAAGTTACATCCATTATATCACTTAGTAAAGAGTAAGAACACTCAATCGTTTGAACTTATCATTATGAGTGTCAAGTCCTTATCTTTATATTGTTTATCATAAAAATGGCAAAAATACAAGACATTGGACATGTTTGACTTCCAGAACTTACACTTTTCGGGCTTTGTGTGTCTTTTCTCTTTATGACTAAATAGCTTTCTGAATTCAAGTGTCAGAAGCTTCAGTTGTTTGAATGTATTTGACCCACTCTCAGTAAGTAAGTTCTATTCTTATTTACTTATTGAGTGTGTACCAACTTTTGCCTTTCTGGATACCCGTTCCAGAAATGTTTTGCCTTTCTGAGTGTTACTACTCAGAAACCTTTGCATCACTTCTTATCAACATGGCTTTCTGAGAACCTGTTCTCAGAGGCCTACTTCTTTTCTACCTCACTTACTCAGACTTTAGAGATTCAGGACATTTTTCAGTCCTTAGGCATCTCCATTAACCCAAGACTATGTCTTAAAGTCAAGAACCGGCTTTCGTGTAGGGGCTTGGTGAAGATATCTGCATGTTGGTCTTCTGTGCCAATCTTGAATATCTCTATATTGCCTTTCTCAACATGGTCTCTGATGAAGTGGTGTCTAACATCAATGTGCTTTGTTCTGGCATGGAAGTTGGGGTTCTGTGTGATTGCAATAGCACTTGTGTTATCACAGAAAATGGGAGTTTTCTCTTCATTGAGTCCGTAGTCTATGAGTTGTTGTTGAATCCACAAAATTTGTGTTGCACAACAACCAGCAGCAATATATTCAGCCTCTGTGGTAGAAGTTGCAATTGAGTTTTGCTTTTTGCAAAACCATGACATAAGTCTAGTTCCCAGAAACTGACAAGTTCCTGAGGTACTTTTCCTATCAAGCATTGATCCAGCATAATCATCATCTGAGTAACCAGCCAAACTCAATCCACTTACTTTAGGAAACCACAAACCTACATCTACTGTACCTTTCACATACCTTAATATTTTCATAGCAATGTTGTAGTGTGATTGCATTGGATTTGTTTGAAATCTAGCACACACTCCAACTGCATATTGAATATCAGTCCTTGCGATGAGGTAAAGTAGTGAACCTATCAATTTCCTATACTTGTGTTCATCAACACTCTTGTCTGATTCAGTATAGGTCATCTTGGTTCCTATGCCCATAGGTATCTTAGCATTCTTTTCAGAAGGCATAAGATTGAACTTTGTGAGCATGTCTTTTGCATACTTTGTCTGACTAATGAATATTCCATCATTGAGTTGCTTGACTTGCATTCCTAGGAAATAGTTCAATTCTCCCATCATGCTCATCTCAAACTTACTTTTCATGAGATTTGCAAAGTCATCACAAAGTTGCCTGTCCTTAGATCCAAATATAATGTCATCAACATATACTTGAACTACGAGTAGTTTCCCATCATGATTTAAAGTAAATAAAGTTTTATCAACTTCTACTTTCTTGAAACCACTTTCCAGAAGGTATTTGGGCAAAGTGTCATACCATGCTCTTGGATCCTGTTTCAGTCCATATAGAGCTTTTTGTAGCTTATAGACCATTCTACTTTCTGAGGAAACTTCAAAGCCAGGTGGTTGCTCAACATAAACTTCCTCAGCAAGTTCACCATTCAAGAATGCACTCTTGACATCCATCTGATAAACTTTATAGTCTTTATGAGCTGCAAAGGCCAGAAAGAGTCTTATTGCATCCAATCTGGCAACTGGTGAATATGACTCATCAAAATCTACACCTTCAGTCTGGGTGAATCCCACTTATTTCACCAGATTCATTCATCTTGTTTCTGAAAACCCACTTAGTTCCAATCACATATATTCCTTCTACAAATGGAACTAGTTTCCAGACTTTGTTTCTCCGGCTAACTGATCCAACTCTTCTTGCATTGCAGAGATCCAGTCTTGGTCTTGATACTCCCAGCCATAAAAGATTAAGACTATTGTCAGAAGTCTCAATCACAACTGGGAGCACACTAAGTTCTTTTATTTAAACCAAGGGATGCCAAATATTACTCCAGTAGAGCTCTTCTCTCATCTTTCTACTGTAGACTATGAGACAACTCAGAGAGAACAAACAGCTGAAAAGTTGCAAAGTGTTGCTCTAGTTTCTCAAGGTACTTCTGAAAAGAAGGATACCAAAGATGCATCTGAAGAAAATGCTCTTGCAGTAAGACACATGAAGAAATTTGTGAGTCAAGAGATTGAGAGAAGAAAAGCTAAAGAAAAGCTAAAAAAGCATCTTGGCCCAAACTATCATCAGTACAAGAACATACAAATGAACAACTCTCTGAACACCCCCATTCAGAAATGTGTTAGTACTGAAGCTGCAGAAATAGGAAATGATATATGCTTCTATTGTCAAAAGCCTGGTCACTTCAAGAGAGATTGTCCTTCTTTAAACAAGCTCAAGACAGGTGACAAGAAGGACAGAAGAAATTTCAAGAGAAATCAAAGGGGCTTACTGACTGAAGAAAGGAAGAAGATTCAAATTCAACTTGATGCTCTAGACATTGAGACAGATTCTGGAGATGGAGATTCAGATGAGTCAAACCTACCATCACCAGAATTGTGTGGAATCAGCCACGATGTAATCGACTTCGGCCTTAAGAAGAATGAAATGTGTGGAATTGCAGAGATTGCTGGTCCAGACATCTCCAACATTAAAATATGTCTTATAGCTGATGAGGTAACTAACAATTCACAATTTCTGTACTATGAGAGTGATGATGATATTGAGGATCTGGAGTTGGTCAAGAGTGAATTGGATCGTTATGAGAAAGAATTTTTGGAAGCACAATCCAAAACCAGAATTCTAGAGGAAAGCAAAGAAACTCTTGAAAAAGAGGTTTCTGAGCTAACCAGAGTATCTGAGAACAAGAACACTGAAATAGCCTTTTGGAAAGCTCAGATATCTGAGAATGAAAATTCTCACAAACTAGCCTTGGATGAACTTACTAAGAAAATGATGAAGCTGCTTTCTGAGAATGAAGAACCCAGAAAGAAAGAGCTATCCTTCCAATCTTATGCAAAGGCTAGTGACACTCTCACTGACGTTCAATCCTATCTGAGAGATCCCTCTCAGAAAGGTGGACTTGGACTTGATGAACAATCAAGTAATTCATCTACTCTGAAGAAGAGTGATGAAAGGTTGACCTTTGTAAAAAGTCAACAGAATGATTTTTCAACCATCTATAGCATTGGTCAGAAAGCTTGGGTAGTTGACAAAGGAAAAGGAGTTGCAACCCAGCCTTTGAAAGAACAACAAGTTCACAAGAAACATGTGGATAAGGTTTCTGAAAAGAAGCACAACCCTTAGACATGCAACCATCCACATTGCTGCATTACTAGGAAGGGAAGAATTGCTGGAATAGGCAAATTCTCTACTGTACCATTTTATGAAAATAAAGATGGTGCAGAAACTAGTAAGGCTTCTGAAGAGCGCATTCAGAAAGCTAAAGATATTCGAAATGGCATTGGCTATCGTGCTATTGGAAAGGTCCTTCTGCAACAATATAAGGAAGGACAAGAACAATGGCGCAAGGCTAATATTACCGTAGCAATAGGAATTGGAAGAAATCTCAAGCCACTGAAAAGCTGAATGCGAGCTAGAAGGAACACGGCGGAAAGGCTAAGTTTGAAAAGCAACCCCGAAACCTGTGGTCCGAAGCACCAAAAGGAACACCTAGAAACACCCCAAGAAGGAAGATTGAGATCAAAATTACGATTTTATTGCATCTCCTTCGATCAAGTTAGACAAAACAAACTCCCCGAAATTCACTAAAATGTGGATTCCCTCTGGAAGAATGTTTAGTCTAAGTGGTTCTATCTCGAGGCAAGAACTAACTCCATTTCTGTTTTGTCGAGCGCCTCTTGGACTAAGTCTCAATGGCTATTTGATAGTGGATGCGGAAAGCACATGACAGGAGACAAAGCAAATCTGGTCAACTACAAAGCTTGCAACACTGGACCAGACATCAAATTTGTTGGAGGAGAATTAAATCCCTCTCTGGGATCTGGCAACGTCAAATTGGGATCATTAACAATCACTGACGTATTACATGTTAAAGGTTTGAAATATAATCTATTTAGCATGAGCCAGTTTGTCAAAGCAAAGTATTGCAAACTTATTGACAATGAGTCAAAGCAGACAATCTTGGTTGCTCGGCGGAAAGGCAGTCTTTATGTTGCCGATTGGGCATCTGCCACAACTGAAGAATGTCTCATGGTGAGTCAATCAGGTCACACAGAAGAGCACTGGTTATGGCACAAAAGAATGAGTCACTTGAATTTCAAAACTCTGAACAAACTTTCCAAGAAAGAGTTAGTGGTTGGCCTTCCCAAAACATCTTTCATAAAGGATGGTATCTGTTCTGCCTGTCAGATGGGAAAACAATCCAAGATCTCTTTCAAGTCCAAAACCAGACACTCTAGTGTTAGACCACTGCAACTATTACACATGGATCTTTTTAAATCATCTGTAACTAGTTATGCAGGAAAGAAGTATGGTCTGGTTGTTGTAGATGACTTCTCAAGATTCACTTGGGTTGTCTTTCTGAAGCACAAATATGATGCTAGGGTGGAGATACCAAACTTGCTGAATAAGCTTGAAGTCATGCAAAATGACAAGGTATCTGCAATCAGAACAGACCATGGTACTGAGTTTGTCAACCAGTACATAAAGGAGTTTTGTACCAGCAAAGGTATACAACACCAACTTTCCTCTGTGAGAACACCACAACAAAATGGTGTTGCAGAAAGGAAAAATAGAACCCTTAAAGAAGCAGCAAGGACAATGCTAGCTGACACTGAAATAAGTGAAGTTTATTGGGTTGAAGCTGTAAACACAGCATGCTACACTCAGAACAGATGTTTGATAAACAAACACCATGACAAGACACCCTATGAACTCTGTGTTGGTAGACCCCCTAATATCAAACATCTGAAAATGTTTGGTTGTAGATGTTTTGTTCTTAACAATGGAAAAGAGTATCTAAGAACATTTCAACCAAAGGCAGATGAAGGTGTGTTTCTTGGTTATTCTATGAATAGCAAAGCATACAGAGTTTACAACAAAAGAACAAAGAAGATTGAAGAATCAGTTCATGTTGTATTCTATGAAGGAAGCAAGAAAACACCCCTTGCTGATGAACTCTCAGAAAGGTTCAAGGAACTAATGATAAAGGATTCTGAAGAAGAACCCTCAGAAAGGAAAAACATCATTGTGGAAAGAGAGGATGACTCTGACGAAGAAAAGCATGAAATGCCTAGTAACAACCAGATGATTCTCAGACATGATGAAGAATTTCCTATGAGAATTCCAGAAATGGAAACTGAAGATGTTCATCAAAGAGCTAACTCTGGAAATGACCTCTCTGACAGGCATGTCCCAGAAAGCTCTCACACTGAGCTAGTGTCAGACATTCACCGCCCTTCTAAGGTGCAAAATGTCACAAATACTGAAGAAGTATCAAGTCATAATCATAGTGATTCACATTCAGATCACATAGATGTTGACCCTACTAGCCCTAAACCCATGATGAGATGGATCAAGGATCATCCTGCAAAAGATGTGATTGGACCAATCAATCAAGCTGTTAGGACTAGGACCAAGTGCAGCCATATCACTCATAAGGGTAGTAAACCTGAAATCAAGTTCTTCCAGAGTTTCAGTGGGACCTTGTTTGAAGTTTTGGAACTTCAATTTAAGAACTTTGAACTTGTTTTCCTTGGTTTTCTCAGGTCCGGCACAGATTTCTTCAATCAATTGCCAGGCAATTTTCCCCGTTTTAGCACCCCCACAGTTTACACTGTATGTGCTCAGGTGTCGATCTGATGATGATATTACGAGCTTGACCATCCAATCTGTGTCTCTTGGCATCTTCAGATGTCCAGAGCTCTCTTGGCTTGTCTTCATACATAATGCTTCCACGAGCAACACGACCACTATCACTAGCAGCCACATCCTCGCTTCCATCTTCCTTGTCTGAGGCTTTTCTTCCATCAGACACCTCAGTAACTTGTTTGAGTTGTCTGATTTTGATAGGCCCTTCATTGATGACATAGATCAACTTGTCACTAATGGCCTCCAGATGGAGCATCATGTTGTTCTTCCATTTCTCGTACTTTTTTGGCTTCAGAACGGGTGCATCACTCAGAGACATACCTGCACACTTACAACACAAATTATATAGTCCTCAGAAAGGGACAAAGTTCCTTCACATATCTGGGGATCTAAGTTCAGTGCAGAAGGCTTGTGAACCTCCTGCTCTGATACCACTTATTGGTCCAGATAATGGCAAAGTAAAAGACTAGAGAGGGGGGGTGAATAGTCTTTTAAAACTTTTGTCGATAAACACAGTTTCGCAGAAACCTAGGGGTTTCTGATACTTAAATTCAGAGCGCGGAAGACTTTAAGATAGGTAAGTGCAGAAACAATAAGTATGTGTGTGTGCTTTGCTGAAATGTAAATACAGAAGGGTAAATGACACAGCAAGTATAGTGGTATCTGGAGGTGGCGTAATCCTCCAACTAATCCACTTCGGTCTTTCTGAGACCTAGAATTCACTAGAACAGATAATTGAGTTCACCTTACAATAATCCTATTCTAAGATTCTTAAACAAATGGTTCCCAACCAATTGTTCCCCCTGAGTTATTCCCCAGCTCCTAGAGCTAAGTACTTCCTCTACTCAGATAACCTTGGAGTTATTCCTTGATTTCCCAAATCAAGTACTTCCTCTACTCCACGCCTTGATGGTGTTGGTTATAAGGTTTGTCGAGAGGCTTCTCGTATAACTTTTGATTATGTTTTCAGAGAGCCTAATAGAACAAGACTACTTAATACACTTGTTCGGTGGATGGCGATGCTCTTCTTGACCCAAGTAATTGATGTCCGTTCTGGAGAATGAGCTTCAGAAAGGTTATCTGATAGTTCAACTCTTTCACGAATAACAATCTCTTGTTAAGGTTCAGGACAACTTAAAACTACTAGTGATTCTTCGAGCAAAAGAAAGCTTTCAGAAAGGGTAGTAGAGTGCTTGAGAGAATACTTTGCTTGATGGTAAGTTTGCAAGATAGAGCGTTCTAAGGTATATTTCTCAGCATCTAAGTGTGTGATATATATAGATGAATTTGAGAGTTGTTGGAATGATATCCGTTAGACACAATTCAAATTCAGTCCATACTTATCTTGAAATGAGTACTCAGAAGTCCTTGTCTCATGTCTCAGAGAGGACCCTGCTTGTTGACTTTTACGCCGATGCAATTAATGCACTTGTACTATTTCTTGTCCTGTAGTCTTCAACGGATACATGAGCCTTTCTGATGTCTTGCATGCTCCATACTAATGATGTCATATGTCCAGAATCATATTTCAAAAGTAAGTAAATGCACTTAAGAAAGGATTAAGGACATAGTCTTTCTGAGTTAGACTAAACCTTGATGTCTTCATAAATCTTGTGCAATCTTCAGTCTCCTAATTTTCAGAAAAGCTCCAATTCTAGGATTGATCTTCATGGTCTTCTGGAAATAAAAATTACACTCAGAGACCTATAATCCTAATACAAGATTTACTAGACTAATCATACTCAGTGATTTCCTCTTTTACAATGTTCAAGTGAACCAAGAGTACTTAATCACCTTTCTGGCTAAGATAAGAACATGTGATGAGTGATCAAAATACAAACAGATATTTTTAACAAGTAGACTGTAAATACACAGACGTGACCCACTAGCATTTAATGTAAAGCAATTTTTACCCACACCTACCTGCATTTGCACAGATACATATGTACAAAATCAATTTGTATGTATATGTCTGCTGAGAGTACAATGCTATATATATAGGATTTTGGCAAAAGAATTCACTTTCGCCTAATCCAACATTTTATCTTGCACAAAAACAGAAATTTCTCTCTAAGTTTTTCTACAAATTTCTCTGCAAATCTGCTGCATCTCTCTTAGTTTTTCTGAAAAGAACAACTAATCTCCCCTGATAATCTCTTCTCTTGCTTTCAAAAACCTTCTATTTAAAGAGATGGCTCCAAAACGTGCTGCTGCTAAGGATACCAGTGCTACTACTTCTATTGCTGCTGAAAAGCAAGCACCAGTGCTAGTGATAACAAACAATCATCTCTTAGGCGATTTTAATTCTGAGAATTGGACTTCAAACCACAGAATGATTTGGGGTGGTGCTAAGATTGAGCAACACCTTTCTGCTGTAATCGTAGAACAAGCAAATAGGAGGACTATCCTTGGTATGCTTGAAAAGCAAAAATCAAGGGTTTTCTCTCCACTCTTCCCTGTGGATGCTCTTCACTGGATATACTTGAGTTTTATAATAACTCTCGTGTTATCACCAGCAGTACTAATGGCATTGAAGAAATTTCCTTTAAAACCAAAGTTCAAGGAAAAGAAATTTTCCTTAACTACCAAAGATTTTGTGATATCTTTGGTCTCCGAAATCAAGGAATTGATTTCGAGATTAACACCAAGGATGAAACTCTCCTTGAAGGTGTTAAGACCATGTACAATGATGTTTGCAACATGGACAAGCCAGATACTCCTCCTGAGTTCAAACTTGCTGATATCAGGACCAGACATCTATACATTCATTGGGATGTCTTGGCTTGCCTCCTTCACAGATGCTTTGATGGTCTACAAGGTGGAGCTGACCAAATAAGCTTGGAACGGTGGATGATGATGTTCCTGATGAAGGAAGAACTAACTAGGTCGGAAAACCTTTTTAACTGGGGAAAGTACGCCTATATGAAGTTTGTGAAGCGAATCCAAGGCTTTGAGCTAAAGATTGTCAAAGGCCTTGCTGAGCCTAAGAATACAGTGAGTTATGGATTGAAGATATGCTTCTTGTTGGAGAAGCTTGAAGTACCACTCAGAGAACAGGCTAAAATAGCCACTAGCAACGTACTTTACCAATTTGAGTACACTAACATGATGAAAAAGGTTGCTAAAGAACAAAAGAAAAGAAAATCTGATGACATATTTGAGGGGTCAATTGCGACCAAAAAGCCCAGAACTTCACGAAAGAAGTCTGCTGGAAAATCAGAAGGCATACCCATTGTGGATGTCGACTCTCAGATATCTGCTGCCACTGCTGATGAACTCATCAATGAAGATGAACTCATCAATGCTGCAAAAGATATAATTGTTGATGAACTCATCAATGCTACCAAGGAAAACCTTGCTGATGAACTCATTGGTAAAAATAAGAATAGTGGCAGGTATCAAGCCCTATCTGCAGAAACCGCAGGGATTATGGACCAATCAGTTCCTAATGCTGATGAGAGCTCTGATGATGATGATGATGATTTAGTCATCTCTCAAGTCCTACAGAAATCAAAAAGGGCTAAGGTTGCTGAAAAAGCAACAAGTTCAAAGGTTGCTATAAAAGTCAAAAGTGTAGAGGTATCTAAAGAAGAACCTACACCACAGGTTGCTGAACAAGCACCTATTTCAAAGGTTGCTGAGAAAGCACCCATTACTAAGGTTGCTGGAGAAGCACTTAGTACAGAGGTTGCTGAGATAGCACCTAAGTCCAAGGAATCTGGACAAGACACACTCAAGCTGGTAGAAAAAGCTTTAAGGAGTGGTGATATAGTGATGGAGGATTCTGATATTGCCTCCACACTATACAAACTGTCACAAAAGGATCAGGATGAGCCTCACTTTGCTTCACCTTCCAGATCCAATTCACATGATTCACCAGATGATAATGAAGCCATGGTGAATGAATTGCATTTTGACATACCAGCACTTCTGATTGCTGAAGAAAATCCTGCAAATGAGCAGGTTCCCCCCAACTTAATGAGAGGTATCAAACTGAGACCCCTACTCAAAAAGATCAAACAGGGGAGGCAACTGAGTCCCACACTTAGGAAAGGTCTGAAGTACCTGAAACTTCAAACAAAGAATTGGTCATTGAACAACAAAACCCTGACATAGGATCTTCACAAGGACCTGAGACCAATCAGCCTGATAATGTTCAGGTAGCTGAGTGGTTTAACTATACACTAGTGATATTTTATGTCTTCTATATCTTGTTACTTATATGCATTCTTTGTTACAGGCTACATTAGAGACACAAGCACAGGAGGGAGCTGCAAAGCATACCTCAGAAAATGAGAATGAGGTCCCCACAACCTCAACACTTGTCGAAACTGAGCATGTTTTACAGGTAAACTTAGTTTCTGAGATAAGAAATTTATTCTCAACTTTGCTTCAAATATCATATTTATCTAATCTGGTGTTTGTCTCTAATAGGCTCCAAATGAGAAAGAAGAAGATAAGGCATAAATGCCAGAAAAGGACCCAGAAATCGTCAAGGTTTCTGAAGAAAATGTTGCTGAGCCTTCTAGTGTGAAGGTATATAAAAATCAGTGATAAACATTCTTCATTATGGGTTAATATGAATTCTTCTCTAATTACTCAATACTTTCTACTTACAGGCTCATTCAGAAGTAGAAGTGCAAGGGGAAAGAATTGGAACCTCCCCTGCACCCATGCAAATTGATGAAGCCCCCAAGGCAACATCACCAGAGAGAACACCAGAAACTGAGAATGTTTCTGATAAAAATAATTCTGAGCCTCCTATTGTGGAAGTAAGTGAAAAACTCAGAGATCATTGAAGCTTAATTGCATAAATTCTTTCATGACAATTTTCTAAGTATTGTCATAATTTTAATTTACAGGTTCAAGCGGAAAAAAGGTTGATGAGGACCAGACTCCTATGTATCCACCTCACAACAAGATATCTGAGGCGCCTCAAGAGTACAAGTCTCGAGCCCGTGTACTTATTCAGGTAACTCAGAAACCTAACTACACTAGTACTCAGATATCTACACAAGTTTTGAATCTAACTCAAAACTCTTTCTTTCAGGCTCAAACAAGTGTGCCAAACGTCTCTGCATTCTCAACAGAATACCTGCTTCCATTCTTCAAAGACGACACTCTCATGAAACACCTCACGTGTTTCAGAAAGTGGCAAAAGCTCAAAAGCTCAGATCTGACTGAACTAACAAAGGTGACTGATCACCAATTGAGAAGAGTCAGAGCTTTTGACTTGGAGAATTATGTCCATGCTATGTTCCCTACAGAACAGTACTCTTTTGCTACTCTGATGCATAAGGACTTTATCAAAGAAGTTGCACACAAGCTCATAGAAGCTTTTGAGAAGGCTGATGATTAGACCATAATGGAGATGGCATTCAAGCCTTCATTGCCAAAGTCCCTACAATGCATACCCTCTGAAGAAGAGGAAGTAAATGGGCAATTGGTCACTCTCCCTGAAGTGATCAATCTGGTTTCTGAAGATGAGGAGGAAACAGATGAGAATGATTTTGAAGAACCTCCTTCTGATCATCACAAGGATGATGATGACAAAAAGGATGATGATGATGCCCATGCACCAGGGACAGGAGAAATTGCACAAGGTAATAATACCTCAGTTGCTGAAAAGCACACTGAGAGGACTTCACAGAATTCTCCCCATCCATCTCCTCAGAAGTCTACACATCCCTCTCCCCAACAAAAAGACACTACTGAACAGGTAGTTGAGCACTCTGAGGATAACACTCAGAAGATATCGGATGCACAAGCCAGAGTTGCTCAACTCAAACAATTGTTGGAGGAAGAACAACAGCTAAATCTTCAACTAGGAGAAAAGATAGCTGAATCTAAAGCAAAGCTCCAAAAGATTGAAGATCTTACTGTCAAGGAAATGGAAGCTTATGTTGAGATGAAAGAACTCCATCTTGTTGTTCAGGCAATTGCTGAGGAATTAGATACTGAGCAAGTATCTGAAGACAAGCATGATGCTAAGGCTGCCTTACCAAAAGATGTACCATCCTCCTCCTCACTGAAAGGAAAGAAGCCCATGATGTAAATGGTCAATTTGGATGGTAGATGAAGATGTCCAAGAGGATGAAGATCTCTGGGATGGTGACTCCCAAGATGAAGAAGATAGAACCTTGCAAGACCACAGAAATCAGCATATGGCTGTTTCTCATTTGAAAAGAAAATTGATAGCTCCCATTAGCTTCAGTAAGATACCCAATACACTGTCTGGTGCTGAGTGTATGGAAAGGTTCTTCTTTAATCGTAAATGAGTTGAATGAGCAGAACAAAGAAGTCATTAAATCAGTCCCAGCCAACCTGAAGAAATTTGTTGAATTGTTCACTCAGAGAACAACAAGCATGATCTTGGCCCAGAACAACCTTGGAATGGTCGTGGATAATGACTTTGACATTGCTCAGAAAGCCCTGAATGAAGCAAACTTTGTTGCAGGCAAGGCAGAGGCATTACATGGCCCACTTGCAGAGCTCACCAATGAGGAAACTGGCATCCTCAAGAAAAATGAAGATCTGCAGGCTGAGTTGCAAAAGCTGATTGCTGCCTATAACTATCTGCAAGGCAACTTTGCATCACTGCAAGAAGCCTCTGTGATTTTGAGTCAGCCAACAATGACTAAGGGGGAAGGATCTCAGAAAAGAAAAGGAAGAGAAAACATGAGGAAAGATACCTCTTAGAATCTCTGAGCCCTCCTATAGTCAACCTCAGAAAACAGCAACAACATACCAGAGTTCTGAAACTGGTAGGATCACAAGATCCAAAACACAGAAACCTCCAAGGGGAACAAAGTCCCCAAGGAATGTGAAAGAGCCTTCTGAAGAAGAAGAAGAAGGAGGAGGAGGAGGAGGAGGAGGAGGAGGAGGAGGAGGAGGTCAAATCAAAGGCAATGAAGATAGCTGCAAATCACCCCTCCAGAACTTCAAATTTGATGATGATGAGGATGAAACTGATCATGCTGAGAATCTTCTCCACAAGAGAAGGGTAGATGCACTGACACTATCTGAGCCTATTGCTGCAAAGCAAATAGCAACAAAAACACCCTCTAGAAATACCAAGTCTATCCAGGGTGGTTCTTCAACCAAACCCCCAAGAGAGAATGCCAAAACAAGAAGAAAGATGAGAAGAGACACTCAATTTGGCAGGGCTGGACCTGAAAAATCTATTGATGCCCTGATTGAATATGTCAAGACTGACAACAGTCAAACCTCTTGCAGATGCATTCACCAGAAAAATGGCCATTGGATTCTGGAACTAAAGCACCTGCTAGTAAATGAAAAATTCCCAGTTCCTATCTATGAACAACTTATGGCATGGAGAAAAGACAAGCCAGTACTGATAAATCCAAAGCATGTCAAAGCATGGCTGGATTTTGAAGTATCCAAAAGAACTGAAGCCATGGAAAAGGACCTCTCCTTTGAATGTCCTGATGGGAAACCAGATGATGTGCACAGAATTTGCAAGATAACTGGAACAGGCACAAGGCCAAGACTGGGTGTTGAACCTTTTGAGTCATTCTACATGACTAAGGAACAATATCTGGATGACATTGAATATCTGAAGATCATTTATGAGTATTTCAAACTCTCTGATCTCAGAATTGAGCATGCCTGGGTATGGGGAAGATATCTGTGGGTCAAGCACTTTGCCAGAAAGAATCCCACCAAGACCTACAAAGAAGTCTGTGGATTTTCCAGAGACACAGAGATGTTAGTCAAAACACTGCTTTATGATTATGCTGATGTCATCAAAAGGCTTGAAGTTAGGGAATTTGCCAATTGACTCACAGAGGTTGCTAAGAACCTGAAGTGTTTTTGAAGACTTGAAGACTATACGCACTTATCTCTGCAGGAAGAAGAGAAGTCGCAAAGTCGGAAGAACCAAGAACTTCCAGACCCAAGTAGCCAACACGAAAGAGTCTTGTACATGACTGTAAAGGTACACCTGCAGGCAAGTCACTGTTGATCCCATTCTCTTTTCTTTTTCACTCTACTCTGGAGGACATGCTTGAGTTTAGGTTTTGAGAGGGGAAATATGCCCTCTAGTGTCTTGTCTGCATTTTCTCTATTAACTGAGTCTCTAGAGTCTTTTGTCCTTTACTTTCTGTATGTTTTGGTCATTTTTCTTTTCTTCTTTTCCCTTCTAGAGTCTTTCGTGAGTCGTTCTTCCAAGTTATGAAAGCTCCTTTTGTGATTGTTAAATTTGCTAGCTGCTTATGTTTTGCATGATATTTAACTAAGGTGGCGTAGTGGATTTAAAATCCCGTAAGTCTATTTCTCCTGTAAATAGCAAGTCTGTTTATCTCTTTAGTCCAAAAATCCGGTGAGAAACTTTAAGCCGATGAAAAAATATTGTACCGGCGCCTGTGTGATCCTTTCGGGAAGAGCAAACTCCCTTGTTTGCGCCTCTTCATGCTCATGTGTACTCCATTAAGTTAAATATGACGAACGGCATGCTCTTCATGATTTGTTTTATCAAAGCCAGTGCATTGCGAAGAACCGGTTTGGGGAGAAGAATTATGTTGTGCTGATATTTTTATTTATTCTTGTAATGTGTATTACTTCCCCTGATTAGTTGATTCGTCTTGGAGTGTATCTGTGGTGCTTGTCATCACCGTAGTCGTGTTGGGCATGTTTCAGATACTACCTATATACCGGCGTGGTCTTAAAAAGCCATATGACCGTGAGGGTTGATGGCACGTATACCAAACTGACACGCACAAAAGTGCGGACTTCGGTAAAACAGACACTACCAAAAAAGTGAGACAAAAAGAGTCCATTGTGGCCAATTGATTAGCATATAATTTATAGCATGCAAAAAGGTGGTGATATGGAAGTTGGTTTGTGTGTTCTGGCAAGCTGCTATGCGCAAGGAAAAAGTCCCTTCTGAATTAACCGATTGAGTACATTGCATGAGGTATTTGAGGCACCTTTGTGACGAAAGTCACCTTCCTTTCCTCTTATTGTTTCTTGAGTGCTTAACCCACTGGACACTTCCAGAGTGTGAGAGAGAGATGCGTAGGATTCCCTTGTGAGAGACTGGAGAGTTAGCCTTAAGTGCTATTTAATTGAGAAACTTTCTTGCAAGATTTTATGTGCACTATTCAGTCAAGGTGAGTGAGTGCAAACCCTTTGCATCTTGTGAACTTAATGCTTACAATGGTAGAATTCGGTCACTTGGAAGTCTGACTCGTTTGTGTGTTTCTTGTTTGTCGTCATCTAGAGTCTAGTTTGTTTTGTTTTAGTTATGTGTTTGCTCGAGGACGAGCAAGGGTTCGGTTTGGCGAGTTTGATGAGACGATAATTTAAAGACTCATTTGTTCCTTTTTAGCGGTCTTTGTTAGTCTTTGTTTATAGTTTTCTAGTGTTTTTGTACTTTTTTATGCTTTGGTGCTTTGTTTGTGTTTTGTAGGATTTTTGTGTTCCGAAGGTGAAAATCGGAGTGAAAACTTTGGTTCTATATCTTTGAATGTAGAGTAACTGGGCGAAAATGGAAGTGAATTCGGAGTTCGGATTTAAAAATTGAGAGCCGTTTTAGCGAAGCATGCAAAAGTGAAGTTTTACGGAGCAGTCTAGCCATTTTCGCCATAACTCTCTCATATGATGTCCGATTGACCTGAGCTCGGTGTCCACGGACAGATAATTCAAAGGGCTACAATTTGCGTTTTCATACGAACATTCTGTCTGTGGAAAAAGATACGGAGGTTTTAAGCTCGCCGCGGCGAATGGATATTTTCACCGTGGCGAGATTTTACGAGGCAAAAAGTGGAGCTACACGGGGTTTCTTGCCACGGCGAGCTATTTTCCTTGCCGCAGCGAGATTCGGCGAGAAGGCCCAGATTCAGCATATTTTTTCCTTTTTAGGTCAGGATTAGGTCATCTTTTGCCATAACTTCTTATACTCGATGTTTTCATAGAAAAAGCTCCTAGAACTAGGTTTTGACATTGATTGATTGATCTTGGAGCTTGGTTTTCATCCGGTAAGAACCATCGATATCGAATTCCTGGTAATATTTGACAATTCTCTATTGTTTATCTTTGCAATTCGTATTTGTTCTTGTTTATCGAATTGTATGAGCTTGCATGCGATTATCAACATGATTATGTTTATCATATTCAATACCTTGAAGTCTTTGATCCTTGCTTCTACTATGAGTAGCTAAACCGCTCCGAACACGGTAGTTATGTGACGATTTTGCGTATTCGCTTCTAGGTTAGTATTCGCTCATATAGGTTCGCCTAGTTCAAAATCTTCGTAAAACTATCAATCCAATTCGCTAGTTCAAGATTTACAAAATCGTGTTCAATTAAGGATCGTGGATTGACGACCCACGATTACTCTAGTTCAAAACATTCAAATAACGATTGGTTGAGGTTGGATTGATTGATTTATGTACACCGACCGTGTGACAAGTATGAACGATTTTCCTAGAGCGAATTAACATTACTCGATCATAACTGTTGTGTTCCCTCTATCTCATTTATTTTAACCTTTACATTGCTTTATCTGATTTCTAGTTTAGAAAGTATTCAAACTTCAAATCATTCATTTGTTTACACAAGTAACTGTTTGCTCTCAATTCATTGTGGTAGCTTAATTGGTTCCTTAGCGAACGATTCCGTGTTTAGCATTGTTTGTTTACAACAACTGCTTTCTACTTGTTTTCTAAGTAGTAATTTGAGCATATCACTTAGCTCAGAAAGGAACTTAGTACTCTTGGTTCACTGGAACACTGTAAAAGAGGAAAATCACTAAGTGTGTTAGTCTAGCAAATCTTGTATAGGATGTTAGGTCTCTGAATGTAATTTTTATTTCTTTGAAGAAGACCAAGAAGGAAGCATCCAAGCAAAGGAACTCATTTCCAGAAGACTAAAGTTTGCTCAAGATTGCTGAAGACTAAGGAGAAAAGTCTCCTCAGATACCTATGTCCAGAAACCTTGAGTCAACAAGTGTTTTGACTAAACAAGTTACTCGAAGGATATCTGAGAACACAAGTGTATTGAGTAAGGAACGTGTCAAGTCTCTGAAAGCTTCACGTATCCGTTGAGACAACAAGACTACTATAGTACAATGCATTTATTGTTCGGACAGAAATGTCTGCACAAAACCAGAAGTCTCTGAAGAAGAAGACAAAGAACTCTGCAGTACTATATACAGATATCAATAGTTTGAATTTGAATTGAGCCTAACGGATACTATTCAAACAGCTTCAAATTCAACTATAAATATCACCACTTAGAATGCTTGAAAACACACCAAGAACTTACACCTTGAACTCACACTGAAACTACAACTTACTGAATATCTTCAAGTGATCTCTCAAGCACACAAGCCTTCTTACTACTTGCCTTCTAGCTTCACATGACTAAAGCTCTAGAACTCTAAGTAGTATACAAGTTCTAAGTGTCCTGATCCTTAACAAGCATTGCTATCCGTGAAGGAGTTGAATCAAAAGATCAAGTATCTGAGATTCATTCTCTAGAACATTTAACATAGACTTGGGTCAGTAAAGAACAAGTTACCATACATTGTGAAGTGTATTAAGTAATCTTGATTCTATAGAGCTTTCTGAAATAACTGTGTAAGTTATAATGAAGCTCACCTGACAAACTACCTTAACCACACACCAACCCAAGCGTGGAGTATGTGAAGTACTTAGTTTGGAAAACTAAGGAACAACTCCAAGGTTACTGAGCACAGGAAGTACTTAGTTTTGGAAACTAAGGAATAGCTCAAAAAGGTTTCTGAATAGAGGGAGTACTTGGCTCAGATAGCTGGGGAACAACTCGGGAGGAAACATTTGGTTGGGAACCAAGTGTTGTAGGAATCGAGAGATAGGATATTTGTAAGGGTACCTCATTTATCTATCTTAGTGGATTCTAGGTCTGAGAAAGGCCGAAGTGGATTAGTTGAAGGATTAAGCCACCTTTAGATACCACTATAATTTGATATGTTATTTACTTACTGCATTTATCTTGTTTTATTCATCTTGTTAAGTATTTACACACTTTTACTCTGCTGAGCATGTGCACTTATCACGGAAAGTCTTCCGCTCTCTGAAATTAAGTATCAGATATCTTCACAGATATCTGAGAAACTGTGTTTATCGACAAAAGTCTTAAAAGACTATCCCCCCAGTCTTTTACTTTGCCGTTATCTGGACCAACAATCTTTCATTCATATAGAGTTCAAGAAACAAAGACTCGGGCACTTAAGTCCAAGACAAGGACTATACCATCAAGCGAAAGACTTAATAATCGGAAAAACAACCGATCTGAACCACCCTGTCCGGAGCAAAGAATTTCTTCAAACAAAATCTTTAGAGACGTCCGAACCCAGGTCTCCGAATCAAGGTCTCCGACCGCGCCGATACATCTTCTCTTCTCATCAACAAATAGGTCCGAGTGGAGTGTCGGCTAAAACATCCTCGGACCATCTACCTCTTCAACCATTACCATTTTCGAGTTGACAAAAAAGCACTCTCGAAAAATGGTAAATGGTGGAAGAGGCGGATGGGTCAAGGAATTGACCCTCCGAACCAATTATGTGGTGAGCCGAAACAAACGACATCGATGAACCAAACTCATTGATCCTCGGTTTCAGATGAGCTCCAACCGGGCGGATCACACATAGGACCATTGAGTTCGATCCAATTGGAACAAACGTCCGAATCATCGGATCTGAATCGTCTATTCTTGGAAGACGGAAATGATACAAAAGGTCGTACAATATATGTCTATTTATAGAAGCTATAAACCAATCGTGATGCGACACGTGTAAAGAAACAGCTACTAATGGGCTTGGCCGATCTTGGGCCATCGCTATTGGGCTTCCGCTCGCAGGATGATAGTCTTTTATCATTTCGATTGAGAATACAGGGTCCAAACCAACCTTAAGTAGGTCCGAACCCATTGCTTACCGTGAACACTTGTATATTCCTCACAAGACAGAAAGATTCGTACTTATTGGCAATGCATATTCTTTTAAATGTTCGACCAAGCCCAACAATTTATCACTCGGACTATACTTGTTACGATTAATCCGAGGTGCTACCACATAAAGGATAAATCCGAGTTGTAATATCGGATTAACGTATACAAGGAATCATTGTAAAGTTTTGGAATTGATCTTCAGCAGAAAACCCTAGCTTCTCCGTATTCACCGAATTCAATCGCAACCATGTCCGTCGGAGAGCTTGCCTGCACCTACGCTGCCCTTATCCTCCACGACTCCCTGTCACGGGGGAGAAGATTGCAACACTTGTGAAATCGGCCAATTTGAGCATTGAGGCGTACTGGCCAAGTCTGTTTGCCAAGCTTTGCGAGAAGAGGAACATTGAGGATCTCATAATGAACGTCGGTGCTGGTGCCGCTATCGCTGCTTCGCCTCTGGAGGCGCTGCTTGGTGTCTTTGCCGCCTCCCGCCACCGAGGAGAAGAAGGAAGAGGCAAAGGAAGAGAGTGATGATGATATGGGATTCAGCTTGTTCGACTAAGTCTGTTTATGTCTTTGTTATTTTTCTCAATGTTTTCGGAAGATTGTAATAGACTTGCAATTAGAGGTTTTGCTTTTATGATGGATTTTTATCATGATATAATTACTTCCCTGTTGGCACCTTCTTGATTAAAGATCATCAAATTTTGTTTGCAATGTTTTAAAAAAAAAAACGTATACAAGGAATCGAGACCTCCTGTTCGGACCATCACTTTGGCAATTCGAGCTAGGTTCTCCGATTCTTATCATATGACACACAACTACAAGTGTATTTTGTGAGTTGCCTTGGACTAACTCCCCGGCGACCGAACTAAGAATACATGGGACAGTTGTATAGAAATCGCTTATACTAAGTCCGAACATATGTGAACGCACGAAAGGAAAATGGACTCATAAATTAAAAGGAGAATTATCCGAAGAACAACACAACGCTTCGGATCGAAACAAGTACGGATCAACAACAAGCATCCAAGACAAAATAACATAAGCAATTGTTCAACAAGGAAACATCAAATTCAAATTATTCTAAGGTCCGAAGACCATCATTACATCACTTACGGGGCATACCCCGCCTTCAACGAGTCCGACTCTCGGAGGGCTCGGTCTGGGACTCTGGTTGGGTTCCTTCCGGGGCATTCTTCGGAGCATCTTGCTGAGAAGCTTGGTGCTCGGACAACCTCTTGGTTCGTTCCTCTCTTTTCCTCCGGATGAACTCCGGGCATTCTTCGTACAAGTCTAAGTTTGGGTCATGACCCAGCACCCGACCAGGGATCTTTAGCCACTCACGGTTGTGGTCCGCATACTCCTCGAACGGCACGAAGACATGGGACATCAGGACTTCCAGAACGAAAGAAGGCAAGTACGGACCACCGTGATTGTACTTGTTCTCCTCATTCTCCTCGCACACAAGTTTCACGAACCCGAACATGAACAGAACATCATCCTCCACATCCTCCGAGACAAAATCAAACCCATCCGGTGCATTGAAGGCGAGACCCCTTCATCCTCCAAGTTGTAGTCCTTCAGAACAAGGCCCTTCTTTTAGAGTTGACCCACTGCTGCATCGAACCCTTCTTGACGAGCCACATCATACTTGGTGTCCAAGTGGAACCTATGTGCGTCCGAATTTAAGTAGTCCCGGATAGCCTCAGTCTGGACCATCAGCAGATGCTTGAGCATGGGACTTGAAGTTCCGAGAGACCGCAGTGAAATCGCTCATGCCCTCCTTATATGCCTCCAAGTCCGTCTCCAAGGCTCGGATAGCACTCTTCAGCTTTTCATTTTCAGCCTGGGCTTCATTCAACGAGGTGAGGGTCTTCTTATACTTCTCTTTATAAGCCACGGCCTTATTCGCCTCGGCCTCCCTACTCACCTCGGACTTGGACAACTCCATTTCCATTGTGCCCCTCCGACCCGCCACCTCAGAACAAGCTCGGACAACAGCAGTAAGCTAAGAACAAAAGTGGAAAAGTTCGAATCAATTAATGATAGCATTTTCAAAATATTGAATAAAGGAACACATTCGGAAGGAAGCATACCTTCCGGTGAGCAGCAGCAAGCTCAGCAATTCTTTCCAGCTCCGGAACCGAAGCAACCGACTCACCTCGGACTCAAGGTCCGAATCCTCAACCATTATCCCCTTACCCTTCTTGGTTGGGGGGATCGGACCTTCAGACGAGCACTTTTGCCCACTCGGAGCACTAACCCCACTCACCGAGGTTTCCATCAGAACAGCCCTCGGAGGCTTCTTCGTCCCTTTACCAGCAGCTACTTTGCCCTTGTCCGGGGTGGGCATAGTCTGCTTGCCTTCACCAACCGCTACCCTCCGAAGATCCTCAGCTCGGAACGTAGCAGCGTTCCGAGGCTCATCTATCGGGAGTGTAGTGGACGTCTTGATCAGCTGGTCTCGGACGCCTTCTTCCATTTCCTTCTTCTGAGCAGCATTCTGCTTCCTCTTAAGTGCTCTCATTGTTGACATGGTGTAATCGAACCAAAACTCTGCAAAGTCGAAACAAATACAAGTTGAGTCCGAGTCACTTAATGAGAAGATGAGAAGTTGATAATGCAAGTCCGAAGCAACACAAGTTAGACCATTAAAACAGGAAAACAAGCTAATGCCTTGGATTAAGAGAACAATCTGAGTCACTTTCACTTACTAAAATCTTCCTTCCCATCACAGAAGCTTGGCCCCGAAAGGCCTGCTAGGAACGGAAGTGATTGGCAAATCAAGCCCCGAAAGAAGTACTTCATCGGCTCCTGGTTTCGGTGGGGCCTCCAGTCCGGAAGCTTTCCCCGAAAGAACTTCTTGTTGAAGTCCCATTGGACTCTTTGGGTCTCGGAATCCCCAGGTTTCAAGGCGGCTCGGACGAATATATACTTTTGCCACCGCTTGATCCCTAGTGACGAGATCATATCCTTGAAGAAAGTGTAGGCTTGCCGAACCACCAGTGTATAAAAATACTGTTGAGTGTTACTCGGTATGATGGAGAAGAGTTTGCGAAAATTATCAAATGTGATCAGAATGTCCTTGTACTTGCAAAGGACTCCGAATCACATAAGATTTCCGAGCGAGTTCGGAATTACCTGGTGCGGACTAAGTCTGATCCCCTTCAAAACATCCAATAGTTCGGACGCCACTGGAAAACGCCATCCACAATGCAACGAAGCTTTGTGCACACACATATATCTGGGAGGAGAATTGTAAAATGCATGAGACTTGTCCGGAATCAAAATATCCAAGCTCGGGGATCTCATACCTTCTCCAGAGCTCTTCCAATTCCTCTGGCGTGGTGATCGAAGGACATGTCGGCAAAATATCATCCATGTTCAACTCACCATGGGGGTCCGGATGGGTTACTTGCAATCGAGTCCGAGGGTACTTGATGCGCACCACATCATCCCCTTTCTTGCTGCCCTCGGACGGCTCCGTAACAAGCGCCCGACTCGATCCTTGGGCCGAGCTTTCTCCACTCGGACGGTCAGAAAGCTTGGTCCGTTTCAATGGAGGAACAACCTCCTCCTCATCGTCATCCTCATCTTCTACTTCCTTACTTTCCTCTTCTTCTCCTTCCTCCACATGCCTTTCCTCCACATGTCTTTCTTCAACTTTTTCGCCTTCGGACGATGAATCCAACTCCACGACTGTTTGAAGAGGAGCCACGACTCGGAATGTATCTTCCATACCAGACTCGAACATGCCCAACTCCGGGAGAGACTCCGAAGTGTCGTGCACTTCCTCAACGTTGATCTCCTGAGGGTCCGGGATGAAAGGGATGTGATTAGGATTAATCCTAGTGCTATAACCTATGTTTCGACAAAGGTTTTGAATCTCTAGTGGGAGTTCAGATTCGTTACCTATTCGACGCGGATGCGGATTGCCTATCGACCGAGTAGCTGTCTCATGAACCGTCATGGCACCTTGCACATGCGAAGACTTTGGGTAATCTTGCCTATCCGGATACTTCGAACCAGGAACAATTAAACGAAAAGACGGAGAGCTCACCTCGGATGCTTCACCACTCCGATTCGAAACTTGGTCAGCTCCTCTTTGATCTCCAACATCACCAATGTCAACCTCCTCGGAAGTATCAGACCAAGACGCCCCTTCGGACGCATACTCAACAGCCTCAGAACAGTTTTGACTATCGCTCTCGAACATCCTAAGGAAAGAAAGGGAATTCCTATGAGATTTAAAGTTTAAAGTCCGAGAGTCCATTTATGTAACTTAAGTTAAAGTCCATAAGGGTCTCGAAGGAAAGGATCACGCATCGTCGGACATAGTTAGTACGAAATTAGTACAAACTACATAGAGCTTTCGAAACTTACTACATATGTCCGAACGGACTACAGACGACACTACGTCCGAACAACCAAAACTTCAATGTTTTACTACTAAAGGCAAGACGAACAAAAGACTTACGGGTCAAGTACAAAGGTTGGATTGAAGGCAGTTGGATACATCGGACGCTTCTTAAGTTTTCTTCTTCGGAATCTTACAACGCACTTGCTGCGTACCTTCTTTCGCTTCGGATCACCTTAAATTGCTTCGGACTCTTTCAGATTGCAAAAATTCTCTCTCTAAAAGTGGCGAAATGGAAGCGACCGGTGGCCTATTTATAGGAGGATATTTTTGAAGCCCAAACGTCACATCACTTCAGGGTTAAATCTCAGTCGTAGATCAAAATTCATCCAACGGTATAGTTCAAAATACTAGGTGAAATAACGGTTCCGTCCAAGATATTTATTTCACGACGATAAGAATTCCAACAATAATCGGAACGTCGGAGATGGCACCCCATCCTCTTTCGGACGGCTGGACCATCACAAGCACACGGACTGGCGTCCGTTAAGATGTCCTTACTCGGACTATCCCGAAAAATCGATTATTAACACAAGACATCTTCCAATGATGGATGATTTATCTTAAGCACGGACTCGTCCGCTCGGATGTCCTTACTCGGAATATCCCAGAATATCGATTATTAAGTAACACGGACTCTCGTCCGTTCGGATGTCCTTACTCGGACTATCCCGAAAAATCGATTATTAACACAAGATAAAACCCCATCTTCCTAACAGATGGATGATTTATCCTAAGCACACGGACTCTCATCCGTTCGAATGTCCTTCCTGACTATCTCGTAAAATCGATTATTAAGTAACACGGACTCTCGTCCGTTCGGATGTCCTTACTCGGACTATCCCGAAAAATCGATTATTAACACAAGATAAAATCCCATCTTCCTCACAGATGGATGATTTATCTTAAGCACACGGACTCCCGTCCGTTCGAATGTCCTTACTCGGACTATCCCGGAAAATCGATTATTAACAGGGACTCTCGTCCGTTCGTATGTCCTTACTCGGACTATCCCGAAAAATCCATTATTAACACAAGATAAAACCCCATCTTCCTAACAGATGGATGATTTATCTTAAGCACACGGACTCTCGTCTATTCGGATGTCCTTACTCGGACTATCCCGGAAAATCGATTATTAAGTAACACGGACTCTTGTCCGTTCGGATGTCCTTACTCGGACTATCCCGAAAATTTTATTATTAACACAAGATAAAACCCCATCTCCCAACAAATGGATGATTTATCATAAGCACACGGACTCTCGCCTGCGTATGTCCTTATTCGACTATCTCGGAAAATCGATTATTAAGTAACTCGGACTCTCGTCTTTTCGGATGTCCTTACTCGGACTATCCCGAAAAATCGATTATTAAGACAAGATAAAACCCCATCTTCCTAACATATGGATGATTTATTTTAAGCACACAAGCTAACGTCCATTCGGATGTCCTTACTTGGACTATCCCGGAAAATCGATTATTAAGAAACACGGACTCTTGTCCGTTCGGATGTCCTTACTCGGACTATCCCGAAAAATCGATTATTAACACAAGATAAAACCCCATCTTCCTAATAGATGGATGATTTATCTTAAGCACACGGACTCTCGCCCGTTCTGATGTCCTTACTCGGACTATCTCGGAAAATCGATTCTGAAGTAACATAGACTCTCGTCCGTTCGGATGTCCTTACTTGGACTATCCTGCAAAATCGATTCCTAGCATAAGATAAAACCCCATCTTCCTAACAGATGGATGATTTATCTTAAGCACACGAACTCTCGTCCGTTCGGATGTCCTTACTCGGACTATCCCGGAAAATCAATTCTTGAGTAACACGGACTCCTGTCCATTCGGATGTCCTTCCGCGGACCATCCCGATTTTACCACTAACAAAAAGTGTCCCTTTCCTACGCCCCTCGAACCTACATTAATCTTGCTTACAAATACCACTTTAGCGACATATCCGAGACCACACTCGGTGCAAGAAAATGGGAGGGAGGGAGGGAGGGAGGGAGAGAGAGAGAGAGAGAGAGAGAGAGAGAGATTAAGATAACGACCTCAGAGGGCACGGACTAAACACCTTTTTTCTTCTTTTGAGGGACGGATTGAACGAAAAACAAAAACGCTCTCTCCACTTTAAACTATAGTTCCACAACTATCTTCTACTAAGATACGTGGAAACTAGGGGGACATATGTTGATACGGAAATATATCCAATCCATAGACGCCTTTGGATCATATCCTGAGGCGTATTAGACTATCTAAGGTCAAAAGACTCAATGTCCGACCCGAAGGTCCGACCCTTGACCTTCCCAAAATGAGCATTGAAAACCTTGGCCTTCAAGACAGATGGTCCGAGCACCATGATGATCCGACCCGGAGACGTTAATTCGGACGTATGACTCGGACCTCATAAGGAACCAAGAGAGAGGACAGGGTCCGAGGTTAACAAGATCCGAACCACAATACTTTAGGAGGTTGTTTAAGTTATCTTACATCCAAGTGAGTACATTCGGACCATTGCTCCGGACCTACCCTTTCGGACGAATGTCCGAAATGACATCAGAAGCCTCTAAACTCTTGAGGAAAGACTAAACTACGCTCGAAAGCCCAAAAGGGAAATGGATTAAGTCTCCTTAATGGGCCATGAGACTAATAGAGCATTGTTGGCGCAATCTGAGCCTTACACTTGGCACGATCCAACGGAGCCCTTCCTTTTTGGGAGATCTCTATATATATGGCACACATTTTCATGTAAACGGTAAGTCAAGTCGTCTTTACGAACTAATACGATCACCATACAGAGCAGATCTCCGGTCTAAAGATTTAGTTAAACAAGAATCCATAAATCCAAATGGAAAACTATGCAAGCCACCAATTGGGACTCCAAAAAGTTGGGTTCGTTTTCAAAGAAATAAATTTGTGGTGCTCTGTCTCACTCGGTCAGTTTCGATAGAGGAAATGGATTCATCAGGCGAGATAAGGCCTGATTTCCGACTATTCTTCTGGGTGCACAAAACCGGGTTGATCCAAAGATGCATCCAGCACGACTTCAAACCCCCATCACACGATCCTCAAACTGGCGTTGTTTCAAGAGACGTCATCATCTCGCCGGAAAACAACATCTCCGGCAGACTATACCTCCCAAACAAAGCTGATAAAAAGCTACCCCTTATCATTTACTTCCATGGCGGTGCTTTCTCAGTTGAATCAGCTTACTCCTCAACCTATCATCCTTACCAAAACACCTCATCTTCCATATCTTCTTCTCTCGTCTTCTCAATCGAGTACAGATTAGCTCCGGAGCACCCGATTCCTACCTGCTACGATGATTACTGGGATGCCGTCAAATGGGTCGAGTCTCATTATCAGACCGACCCATGGATAAACGAGTTTGTGGATTTCAACCGGGTGTATTTCGCGGGTGACAGTGCTGGAGCTAATATTGCTCATAACATGGCGATCCGTGCTGGTAGTAAAGATTTGGAGGGATTTGGATTGAGGGTATCGGGTTTGGTGCTGATCCACCCATTTTTCGGGATTGAAGGTGGGTCGAACGTGCTGTGGGATTATATCTGCGGGTCAAGTGGTGGTGGTGGGGATAACGATGTTGACACGGAAATGTGTCCAATCCGTTAAGGGCGCCATAGAGCGTGTCCTAAAGCGCATCACGGCTTAACTTGCCAATTCAGTACTGGTCCGACCAAAGTGACTCGACCAGTACGCTGAAGTCACTACATCTCCACAGCTAGTCCGAGCTGGCTAAGGAAAGGACTTCCAAACCTGACCATGACAGTACAGAGATGCCTAACGGACCGTACGAGAGAATCTCGGACGCCACCATTACATTAAGACCAAACGTATATAACAGAACCACTGAGATACTTCCGTAATACTCTTGGCTCGGACATCCAGAGTTACCCAAGAGCAGATTAACCAAGCAGACAGATCTGTCCGAGGGACTAACACGGACCCAACAAAGGAACAAGATTTCGGAGGAAAAGGTCCAAACTACCCTCCCAAGCCCACTTTGCGGTATTCGACTCATCGCTCACTATTGGGCTATGGGCCAAAGGGAGCATTGGTGTCCAAATCTGAATCATACACTTGGCATCATCTTATGAACCTCTTCATAAGTACATGATAACTATAAATATAGCATAAGGTCCAAGACCTTAAGGTAAGCAAGATCAAAGCAACTATCCCTAAGTCTCCTGGGACATAATACCTTTCCCATTACTATTGCATTGAGAGCTATCATCTCTTCTTTGAGTAAATCCTCCTTCCGGATTGACTTTGGCAATCCGGGTAACCCATTCTAACCCCCCCCCCCCCCACTTAGTCCTTTCAGGTGCTCTTGCTCGGGCAAGCCTTCTCTCAACTTCAAGTCGGAGATGGATCTTAGATTAGGTTACTTGCAGTAGTAGTGTCGGTGTTCGAGGTTTATCCCTCAACATTTTGGCGCCGTCTGTGGGAAACTTTACAAAAAGATCTGTGTTTGTGTTGTGCTGATGGCTAGAACGACAAAACCGGACTAGTCAGCAGCGTGAACACCACCACCACACCCACGAGGACGTCCGCCACCCGGGACGGCGTCGTATTTCGGAAGGAACGCTGGAAGGATATATCCGAGCGACGGGCGGACCGCCAGCCCATCCTCGGATGAGGAAAGAGATGCCCCGCTTAGAGGAGGCCAAAGTGTCCCTGTGAATATCGTGCTTACGGACCATGGAGAAGGGGTAGCACGAGCTTCTCCGGCAGAAGCTCAAGGCCCTACCACAGGTCAACAGTTTACGATGCCCGATGGTCGCGTTGTCCGCATGTTTACCTCGGATTAAGCGAAACTCAGTTTGATAGGTTGCTCACGATTATCCAAGGATGACTAGGGTCTAACAATGCCCATCCTCAGCAAGCCACTCCGCCAGTGGTTACTCCGGTTCAAGCTGAGCCCGCCTTGTCAAGAAACAGACAGCATCCGATCCAACAGAGGTTGGGAGATCAGCCGCACCATGAGGATTTGCAAAATCTTCTAGACCGACGGGCCTCTGCTTCGCAAGTTCAGGGCGAAGGAAGCCCGAATGGGAGGAGAGAGTACCAAGAAGGAGGTAACAGGCAGCCAGGAGGTCCGCGACAAGCTCCCATGAGGAACAGGGATCATGTAGCAGAAACCATTCCAGTTGTCCGGCTAGACGAACTCCCCGCGGATGTCGCACCATCCACTATTGGAGAGGTCATGATACCGATGAAATTTACGCCCAACAAAAAGCTTTGGAAACCCAAATCCTGAACCTCGGACGTCTGGTAAAAGACCACGAGCAGATCACTACAAGTGCACCAAACCCTCTGTGTGATGATATCATGAGGGAAAAGGAAAGAAATAGAAACTCGGACCAAGTGATTCCGAACTTGGAATACTACTATGGGGATACTTGTCCCGTGGGTCACCTGACAAGGTACAACAGCAAGATGGATTCCAAGGGACTGAGTGACAATACTAAAGCCCTTACGTTCTCATCCACCCTCTTCGGCACGGCTATAGATTGGTACACCGCTTTGCCAAACAAGTCAATAAGGTCGTATGTAGATCTGTCTTCAAAATTCTTAGCACGATTCGGAAAATCAAAAAGAAGAAAACGTACTGTAAAGCACATGGCTGAAGTCATCCAAAGGGAACAGGAAGATCTTCGAACTTTCCTAGATCGCTTCAATACGGAAGTACTCCGAGTTGAGCCCCATAGTATTAAAGAACGGGTCCGTCAGCTGTACGCTAATACTTACAACTCCGAGCTGCGGAGGAAGCTCTCTAGTCAGGAAGTGAGGAGCGAAAAGCACTTGGATGACATCTGTGAGGAGGTGATGTACGGAGAAGAATACCGAAGGAACGTATCACCGAAAGGTGATCAAGAAGGGAAAGGAACCGCAAAAATAAGAGCAACGCCAGGGGAAGTTCGACCCGAAGAAAGATCACAGAGACAAAGGCATTTACAGGGAGAGGAGTCCGCCCAGGAGATTCGCGGACTACACGCGCCTCAATAAGCCGAGATCTGACATCTTGGCCACTATTGTTGAGAAAAAGTTGGACATCCAATGGCCAAAGCCATCCCACAATCGGAGAAACAGAAATGCGAAGGGATACTGCAAATTTCACAAGAGCAGAGGCCATGAGACCACGATCGTATCCGCTAAAACAGAGGTCGAACACCTGGTGAGAGAAGGCAAGTTGAAGGAGCACATATATGCGGACGAGCCCTCCAGGCACGATAGAACGGGGCGGAGGAGGGAGGATAACGCTACTGACCCACCACCTCGCCCACTATCTTTGCCACCTCCGCCAGTGGGTTATCCGCCACACAGGGGAGGACATCCGTACGGATATGGCGACGAGACGAAAATGGAGAACCCTCCGTACAGCGGAGTGATCAACACTATCGCAGGCGGACCCTCTGGAGGTGATAGCAGGAATGCGAGGGAGCGGACCGCCCAAAACCTTCAGAACAATGACAGGGCGTACGGTGCCCCCGCGATTCGAGGAACAAATGCAATATCTTTCGACGATAGCGAAATTCCCCCTCCTCGGCAGGAGGCCAGGAGATTGATGACCCGGACGTTCCTCTTGTAGTTTCGTTGACCATCGCGACTTATCGAGTGAACAAAATTCTGGATACCGGAGTTCTTCAATATCATCTCTAAGAGGACACTAGATCGATGGAGTGGAAGAATCCGCTACGACAGAGTTCACACCTCTATACTAGGGTTTGGAGGAGGAACTGTTCGACCACTAGGAAGTGTTACGTTGCACGTTTCACTCGGAACCTTCCCGGCCAGGGTAACATAGTCGGTCCGATTTGTCGTGGTTGTTCGGACCTTCGACTATAACGCCATCTTTGGGCGCCCAGGACTCAATCAATTCCGGGCTATCTCATCCACCTTACACAATGTATCGAAATTTCCTACTCCTTGAGTAGGAGAAGAGGTAGGAAACATCCGAGAAGCTTGGGAGTGTTACATTATGTCCACGAGAAGGGCATCCGCACCTGCTTTGGCAACACGGTGACCTCCGATCCGAGAGTTGTTCTCCCCAAACAGAGAATCCGCAGATAGGGGTAGGAAGTTCAAGGAGAAGTTCCCTAGAATCGCACGGATCGAGCCTCACGAAACTCTCAAGGAAATCGAGATTGTTGTTGGAAGCCCTGATAAGAAGACTAGAATCGAACAGAGATGAGCATGTATGGAGATAAAACTTATTGCTTGTCTCCGAGACAACAGGACGATTTGCTTGGAGTACGATGATTTGAAGGAATAGATCCGAGAATCACTGCTCACCGTCTCAACATGGATCCTCGATCAAATATATCCGATGTAAGAGGAAAGACTTTGGCCCAGTCAAGGACGCAATCATATCTACGGAAGTGGACCGGCTCTTGAAAGCCGGGCACATTGAAGAAGTTAGGTACTCGGACTGGGTCTGTAACGTGGTACTCGTCGAGAAGGCCCCTGGAAAGTGGAGGATGTGCAACGACTTCACAAGGCTCAACAAGTTTTGCCCAAAGGATCCTTATCCCCTACCTCGCATAGACCAGTTGGTAGATTCTACCGCGGGATGTGCGCTCCTAAGCTTCATGGACGCATATCAGGGCTTCTATCAAATCCGGATGGCCAAGGACGACATCAAGAAAACAGCCTTCTTCGCGGCAGGAGGAGTATACTGTTTCAAGGTGATGCCATTCGGGTTGAAGAACGCGGGAGCTACATACCAGCGGTTGGTGAATAAAATGTTCAAGGAGGAGTTGGGCAAGACTATGGAAGTCTACGTAGATGATATGCTTGTTAAAAGTAAGACTGAGGAAGAGCATATTGAGCATCTCAACAATTGCTTTTCCATTCTTCGGAAGTATGGTATGAAGTTGAACCCCGAAAAGTGTACGTTCGGGGTGAAAGGAGGAAAGTTTCTGGGATACATGGTCACAGAAAGAGGGATAAGTGCAAACCCCGAGAAGATCAAGGCAATCTTAGATTTGCCCCATCCGAAGAACCTCAACGAGGTCCTAGGAAAGCCCGACCAATCAGGACGACTCTCTAAGTGGGCGATCGAGCTAAGTGAATACGACATTTGCTACCAGGCTCCGTCAGCCAAAAAGGCTCAAGTCCTCACCGACTTCTTAGCGGATTATCCAGAGAAGGATTCAGAGAAAGTCCCTGACAAGCAGGTGCTCGAGTGCTTAATCACCAAGCATATTGTCCGAAAGCCAGTTCCGCCAATGTTCAACCCGGAAAACCTCGAGGAAGCCCAGTTCATCAATCGGCCCTTTCCTTTGTCAGATGGGGAGACTCGGGTCAACCAAATGTTTCTACTTGGTGATGTTCCCAGAAACCCCAGTGCGGACAACATTAGAACGGAAATCACGGGAGGGGATGAACCAGGAGCGGAACCTCAGCAGCTCGCAGGAGATCTCCAAACCAAAAAACATCCTTCCGATATCTGGACATTGGAAGTGGATGGTTCTTCCACTGGAAGAGTGGGAGGTGTTGAGGGGTGAACCTCGAACACTAACCAACTGAACTTATTACAAGCGACCCGGTCTGTAGCCCACCTCCTACTTGAACTCCGAAGGATTACTCGTCCAATCAGTCACCAAACGACTAAGCGGGGTTAGAACTGGATGCCCGGATTGCCTATGTCAATCCGGTAAGAGACTTTACTCGAGAGAGAGTTGGAAGCTCTCAATGTAATAGTTGTGAGGGAAGTATTAATATGGTTCGTGACTTGTCCCGTCCTTTCTCTTACCTTCAGGTCTTGGACCTTGAGTCAGATTATAGATATCGATACTCATGAGGTAGCTCATGAGATGATGCCAAGTGTACGATCCAGATTTGGACACCAATGTTACCTTTCGCCCACGGCCCATTAGTGGACAAAGGATCCAATACCGATAAGTGGGCCCCGAGGGTAGTTTGGACCTTTTCCTCCGAGAGTACTGCTCCGCCTCAGTCCATGTTAGTCCCTCGGATGCACTGCCCGCTTGGTTGATCGCCTCAGTGACTTCCGATGTCCGAGCCACGAGTCTCACTAAGTATCTCAAAAGGTTCTGTTATATACGTTTGGTCTTAGAGTAATGGTGGTGTCCGAGATTCTCTCGTACGGTCCGTTAGGCATCTCTGTACTGACATGGTCAGGTTTGGAAGTCCTTTCCTTAGCCAGCTCGGACTAGCTGTGGGGATGTAGAGACCTCAGCACACTGGCCGATTCACTTTGGGCGGACCATGTGAGGTCGGACCAGTACTGAATTGGCTAGTTAAGCCGTGATGCGCTTTAGGACACACTCTATGGCGCCCTTAACGGATTGGACATATTTCCGTATCAACATATGTCCCCCCAGTTTCCAAGTATCTTAGTAGAAGATAGTTGGTAACTTATGAGGGATTAGTCGTGTCTGTGGAGCGTGTTCGAATCGTTAATTAAGACAAAAAGGAAGAAATCCTTTTGTGTCATGATCCGTCGTCCGTGCCCTCAAGGATTCACTATATCTCTTTCCCTTTTTTTCCGCCTACAAATCGAGTTATCGCATAACTGGATCAGAGGAAAAGGTATTTCAGATCCGAGATATATGTGTCCGAGTACGCTTAGGATCCGGCCACCGTCTGAAGTGCTCGTTGATTGTTGATTTTGTCCTCTTCAGAGCCCAAGAGGCCTAACAGTTGTCTGCTCGCCCACGGAGAAAGATCCCGAGTAAAGAGACGCGACCGTTGTATCAGGACGACATCAACGGTTGGGGCGCCCAGTCCGATTGATGTGACGCGTCTGTCCAGCATTAAATGCGATGTTCTGGCAGCCATCCATTCGCAGAGCGGTACGACCCTTGGATTGGAGAGGATCAACGGCTGGGATTCAAATCCAAGGGACGTGACTCTTGGCTATCCCATATTGCCCTTATAAATAGTCGTGCCATCACCATTTTCACACTTTTAGCAATCTCGAAACTCGTGAGCAACTTAGGCAATTCAAATAGCGCAAGGTTGATCCACCAACCGACTTGTAAGATTTTTGGGCCATCAAGTCAGATCAGAACCTCGGTGCAATACCCAAGTTCGATCATCCGTGGAACTTCCTGTTTCGATATTTAGCAAGTAAGTATTCTTCTTTGGCCTCGCTTAAGTCAGATTCGCTATACACCTATTGCATGTCTAGTGTAGCTTCCCTTGCTGCTTCCGCAATTGCGCCTGTCTTCAGTAATTAACTTTTGCGATACCTTTGGTTTAGACAATAATTGATGTGTTTCTGCTGCATGCTCATAATATGACAATTTTCTTCGTTGATGTCTTGTACTCTCATTTGATAAGTCCCATCCGACACCACCTGTCTTGACCATGCATGTTTGCTTGTAAATCGGTGTGGGCTGTGGTATTTGGCCATAAATTATTTCTTTCGTCATCGTGCCATAAGGGTGTCAGGTGCCAATGGCACAAAAGGTGCTCGGGTCTCGGGTTCCCTGTCCTTCTGTGTAGAGAGAATCTTAGGGTTTAAACTTTTTCGCGGACCTCTAGACTTAATAAGACATATAAATGAACTCTTGACAATAACAATCATCATTTCGATCCGCTTCTTCCGCCTAGGATGTCCGGAGCGATAGTCAAAACGTTCGCAAAGGCTGGATTATCAGATGGAGCAATTTTGGCGATGAATCCGTGAATCTGAAAGCGTGTCCGTAGGAGACTTTCTTGTGGATGTCCTTTCTTCCAGAGATTCCGACGCTTAGGCACGGAACCCATTTAAACAGCTTAGTCCTCCGACGACAGCAAGGTCGAAGGCAATGTTGATGAGGCGAGAACATTCGTCCAATCTCTGACTATAGGCGTGTGGGAGGCTCATAGATCCGAATGCGCTTCGACTTGAACGGGCAGGCAAGGGCATGAGGTCGATGACGTGAGATGTTCGAGGCCGGAGTGGAGGACCGTGTTCTGGTAGAAGCAGGCCCGTCCAAGCCAAGCACGTCCGGAAGACCCGAAGGTGTCCTCGAGGACGAAGAAGATGGTGAGGAAGAGGAAGGTGAGGGCGAGGAGGAAGAAGAAGAAGGATCTCTGCCACTAATCCTCTAGACGATCCAAATGATTGGCAGACATTACACCCACGCGCCTGCTCACCCAATCTTCAAATAATCGAGGGTCAGGTGCAAAAGCCGCCAGTAAAGTTCTCATGCCTCAAGGCCGTTACTATAGCGGATCAATTTGAGAACGAACGCTGGACGGATCGCTTCCCACGGTCCGCCTGTGGTTAGGTGGAGGACATCCCTGAGTAGAGGCGGAAGTGGGAGATCCCTGATTCCGTAGAAATCATGATTCCCGAGCCTGGGCATGCCTTTTACAATCCTACCACGGGTATATAAAGTGCATGAGGTGGCCTTCTCGCTGGATGGAAGATCCCCATTGCTACAGAGTGAAAAACATCCCGAACCATATCAGTATAGTCCGAGTCGTTATCCCCAAGTCCCCGGGTAACCTTATTTGCTTTGTAGTCTTTGCAAGAAGAAAGGGCACCAGAACTTTAGAATTTTAGGCAAATTTCTTCCATGTCTCATTCAGTCCGGGGAATCCACTATTCTATACTTTCATGAATAGGAAACCTTACAACTTTATCTCGGACTCCATCTCGTCGTTGGGATCGAAGGGGTGGGACAAATACATTTTCGTACGCATGGCCCTGAAACCGGGGGAGTCCGAGAGGCAGCGAGAACAGTGGGGACTGCCCACAAAGTTTCTGAGGGAGAGCATCTGATGGCGCCTCTTCCAAAGAATATGGTTCGCGGTGGCGGCCATCCATAAGAAGCATGACTACTTACTTATCCGTTACACGGATTGATCTGCCAGCCACTTCCCTACCTTTGCGGACTAACCGGTGAAGTAGAAGTGGGAGGGAAGACGGACTTCAGTAAGGATTCGTTGACTGGAGACTTTGGCATTTTTTCTCTTCTTCATTATACTTTATTTTGATCACAAGTGTCCGCAATTCCGATAATCCTTCTTTAACCCGCCTGTTCCTAACGCCCTTGGTTTGACTACATTATGTCGACTCTCGGAGAGAAGAAGAGGTTGCAGAGGGAACAACAGGCTCTTGAAGTCGCAGCTGGTCAAAGGACCAAGATCATCAACACTTCTGCGGGTCTGCCCATGTCGGATCCGAAAAACGCTGCTGTGTTCGCCGCCGAAGAGGAAAGGCAGAGCAAGGCCGGTGAAGACTCCCAGGCCTTGGCGGTGCCTGATAAGGGTAAGGCTCCTGCTACGCGGAGCGCCACTGCTAACACTCGAGCTCCACCTCGAGACGTATTTATGCGGGACGCCATTGCCTCGATGTAAGAGGCGGCAAGCTCGAAGCTCGCCACGCCAAGAGGCAGCAGCTTGTCCGCCGTCCTTCCCGTGGACCAAGCCGCTTTGGACAAGGAGTACGAAAGCGTTTATGGACTTCCGTAAATGGAGAGTCGGAGGGTTGATGCTCTATACCCGGGTAAATAATCTATCCTTAATTTACTTGCTTCGTTCTTAATGCGACACAAATATAACTTGTATCTACTGGATGTTTCCCACTGTGCTTCATCAAGGCCATGCAAAGGAAGGCTAGTGAACGGGCCACCATCAAGAGGACCTTCAAGGTCAGTACATCCATGCGAGGCGGAAAAAGTGAAGCACCGGAGATGAGGTCAAGGAGGAAGAGGTGAGGGTCCATAAGTTTAAGACCAAATTGGAGAAGATCAAGGCGGAACTCACCACCGTGAGAGGTTCGCCGACAAGGCGATGCAGCTTTCCGGATTTTAAGAATTTCCGGTCGAGGCCTCGATATGTCCGCCTTTACGCCGGGCCGTGACTTCTTGAATTCTGCGTCTTTCAAGTTTCTGACGTCGGACAAATCGGATGCCGCCCGGCTGGATGGGTTTGTGTCCGCGATCGGACAGCTGCAGTCCAAGGGCCTTCTTCCTCCAGACTTTGACTGGAAGGCAGAGGGATTAATCCCTTCTGCGGATGCGAATGGTGTCGAAGTGCCTGTCGATAGCGTCTCGGACGAGCAGTTGGCTGCATGTGAGTTCGTGGAACTGGTCACCGATGAAGGCAAAATTGAGATCCAGAACGGCGGGCCTTTCCTTCCTAAGTTCGTCCCGGAAGCGCTCCTGAAAGTGGGCCTTGTACCCTTTGATGATTACCGGGCTTTCCTGCAGAAGTGGTTTGCCCTACCTGCCTGTGTCCTCGATCTTCCCGCTGACTTCGACTTGTTTGCCCACGCTCAAGCTCTTGCTGTGGGAGCCACCAATCGGCCTGAAGCTGAGGAGGCTGGTCCAAGCCAGACTGGGGCCTAATGAGAAGTTCGGGGTATGCCCCGTTAGAAATTTCAGATTTATCGATTTTTCCGTTGTAATTGCACCTTTTGATAACTCGAATATCCTTCCATATTAAGACAATGTTCCGTGTTTTATCCTAGAGATGAACTTTTATGCTTCCAACGCTTTTCGCTCTCTTCTTCGCCTTTCTCTATATGTTGCTCCTAAGTCGAAGTTATTATAAATTACCCATCTCTTAAGAGCACGGATCACCGGAGATGGTATCTCGATGCGTAAGTCAAATCATCATCTTTCCAATACCTGCACGGTTCGTCCCTTGGGATGCTAAATTCTTCTAGAAGGAGGAAGGTGAAACAGTTGAAATAGTCATTATGACTACGCTTTTCATCTTCTTAGTCGTCGGATGATCGACAGATGTCAAATCAAAGACTTATTGCCACTATAAATAAGAGTGTGGTAATTCTCCTTTTCACCGCTGTACTTCCCTCATTCTTTCTAGTTTCGATAATGTCGAATCGAGCGATGATCAAGATGGTCACGGGTGAATCGTGCTCAGGAATATGCATCCGCCTATCTATCCGGCAGGGAACTTGCGAACCGATCATCCCGGATTATGAAGGTGAGCCCCTCAATGTCCCTGAATAGCAGAGATCGGTCAAGAGGAGCGTGAGCGGACGCCGGGTTGATTCAGGAGAATTCGGATGCGCAGAAGCTCGCCAGTCCGGCAAGGGTTCGTAGTCCCAAGGTTCAACTCTCCGGCAATGGTGATGTTCAAGGCGGTATGCCCGTGGTAACATGTACCTTTCTCGACTCTTGTCGGATCAGACATTCAGAGGTAGATGTTCAATAATTTTGCTTATATAATTCAACTATTTTTCCTCGTGGAACCTCCGCTTTTCCTTCTTCGCACTTTCGTCATAAATCGATGCATATTTCTCGTAAAATTGGCTAAAAACTCTGACATAATTGAAGGGTTGTTTGGGCTCGACCGATAAATCCGTCGCCCAACAATCGCTCAACCCAAATGAATAATTTAAGCCCATTGTCGACGCCGGTTCGACGTGTCGGACGACATCGTTCGCCACTTCTATAACATCATGATCTCTCTTGAACAAATCCAACTTCCACTTTCCAAATCCACTCAATAGCAAAAGACAGCTTGAATAGTTTCTCTCGATTCGGCCCACTCTCAAATCGGCCTTTATCCCGAAGTTTGAGAGTGGAGGGTCTAGAGGGGAAAATCGCTGAAGATCGCCATCAAAAGCATAGATCTCGGTTTGAATGTATATCCGCCGCCTCTCTACTTTCTTCCATCCTACTTTAATGGCTCAAATCTCTTACGCTGGAAACAGCCAATTTCAAGAGAGTTTGAGTCTTTAAAGCCGGTGCGGCGGACATCTCTTCCTGTCTGCACCTTGTTTTCCCTAGTACTGGACTTGCCTTCCATGTTTCGGTGGTATCCTGATAGATCCCAGGATGCTTAACCGTTTTCTTGTGTGCAGGTAGATTGAGTTCCTGGTCTCCGCTTTGACACGGAGGAAGCTTTTTTTTTTTTTTTTTTTTTTTTTTTTGCGGGGAACGATCTTTGCTGGGAGATGACGTATCTCCAGAGACATTTTTCTGCTCTTTTCTCTTAGTGGTCGGATACAAATCCGTGATTGCAAATTGTACAGACAATATTAAGTGTAATTCGTCTATGTACGAATGAACTCTCTTGCTTTCTTTAATCGAACATTAGATCTCAGACGCAAAGGTCGAAAAATCATAAATCAAAAGATAGAAGTTGTATTGATTTGTCGGAAATCCAATTACAACTTGCGGGCTCCGTGGCCAATAACAAAAGGATCAAAAAGGAAACAGAATTGACGGAGTTCCGTGTCACAAATGGTTGATATTGAAATGATCAATCGACATGATGGATTTCCGCGCAATTTTCTTCAAGCATAGAACTTCTGGAGGTTTCTAGCATTCCACGGGCTCGAGGAGATGTCCGCTCATCTTCTAATACATAATCGCCATTTACTTTGGCCCAACAATCTTGTAGGTCCTTCCCACTTGGCTCGAAGTTTTCCACATTGCTCAAGATGTCGCCCGTCGAGCACTAGGTCCCGACTTGCAAGTTCGCCAAGCATGTACATTCTCAAGTAGGCTCGGCGGCGGTTGCTCGATACCTAAGGATGTTTGCAAAGGCATCGTAATTTTTCTGCTCAAACATGTTCAAATAATATCCAAGCTTCTCGTTCATTGTCTTCAAACTTCGATTCTCAAAGTCTCTCCAAAGAATCTCGGATGGTATGACCGCCTCAACCATACACTAAGGAGAAAGGAGTTTCCTTGGTCGCAATGCAAAGTGCGATGCGCCATAGCACGCCTTCCGTGTCGTCTAAATTTTCTTATGGTTCTCAATCGCTTCTCGAGGATCTTGACTATTGTTTTGTTTGTGGACTCACTGGCCCATCGCTTCATGGTATCCAATGATGTAAATCGTTGTTCGATTTTGAAGGACGCCACCATTCCTTCAAATTCTATGTCCCGAGAACTGGCACCATTGTCCGAGACGAGAATCTCAAAGCAAACGACAGATGATATTCTTCCAGATAAAGGTCCGCATCGACTCTCAAGAATGGTCGCGCAATCGGCTTCTACCCATTTGGTAAAGTACTCCATACTACAATGTGAAACTTCTCCTGGGTACCCCTGAAATGGTCCGACAATGTCGATAATTCCACCGATCGAACGAGCACGCTTATGATTGACGGAATCATAGGGTTTCGGCGATGTGGGATGTTCGCAGAGATTGCAATCCGACATCTCCGGCGTGGTCGTGGAATCTTTACCGATGGTGGGCCAATAATAGCTTTGTCGATGATTTTCGGGCAAGGGTCCTCCCCGAATGACTACCACAGCTTCCCGTCAGGTATCTCTTCAAGCACACGCGTGCTTCGAGGTTCAAGCATCTCGTGGGTCCCGGAAAAGATCTTTTGTAGATCATCGCCCATTATAAAATATCTGCTTGCTCGGCATCGCACACTCCTTGATTCCTTGGATCGCCCGCAAAGATCCGCCCTGAGATAGTTAAAATGTCGGCCATCCAGCCCCATGTCGGTATCATGACCGCTTTCGAACTCATGACGGATGAATCGTTGATGGTGAGTAGAATTGCTCTCCTTGTGTCCAAAGTCATTGTAGCAGACAAGATTTTGCTGTAGTATCGGCTCTTTCTGCTCCAAACTCACAAACTTTTCCTGTGATGAATTCCTCAAGTGGTTGGCCTCATTCTTGAGTAGCTCAAGATACTTGATCATCAAGGACCCTTCGTGGCAAAATTTCCTGAAAATTGGGCTCGACAAGCCGTGAGTCCGTGTAAGCTTTGACCTTCCGCTTGAGCGACTTGGCCAACAGAGCCCCATCAAGAGTGCTTCATACCGCCTCATTATTTGTAACTTTGAAATCCAAGGAAATCGATAGTCGAGTTCCGCGCTCAGGGCTCTTAAGGTAGATTCCATTCCTCCCACTCTTCCAAAGGAAGAACCATCGACTTCCAATGTCCAAATATCGAGGGATGTTTTTGATTTGGAGATCTCCCGCGAGTCATGCGGTTCCGCTCTTCGTTCATTCTTCCGGTGATTTTCGCTCGATGTCGTCCAATCTGGGTCTCTAGGATCATCGTTAGTAGAAACATTTGTTGACCTGAAGTTTCTCCCTCCGACCACGGAGGCGCCGATTGAGGAATCGGGCTTCTCAAGGTTTTCGGTTGAACTTTAGAGTGGCTGGATTTCGACTATATGTTTGGTGATTAAGCACTCAACACCGGCTTATCGTGGACTTTCTCCGATCTTTCTGGGTAACCCGCCAAGAAGTCGGCGAGGACTCGAGCCTTTTGGCCGACGGAGCTCGGTAGCAAATGTCGATTCACGAGCTCGACGCCCACTTAGAGAGTCGCCATTGGTCGGCTTTCCTGTGACCTCATTGAGGGTTTTCGGATGTGGTAGATCTAGGATCGCTTTGATTTTCTCAGATTGGCCGATTCCCTTTCCGTGACCATGTATCCAGAAATTTTCCTCCCTTCACCGAAAGTGCATTTTTCCTAATTCGCCATCCCATACTTCCGCAGGATGGAAAAGCAATTGTTGAGATGCTCAATATGCTCTTCCTCGCCTTACTTTTAACGAGCATGTCGCCCACGAGACTTCCATCGCTTTCCGATCTCATCCATGAACATTTGATTTACCAATACCGTAGGTGGCTCCCGCTTCTTTAGTCCAATGGCATCACCTTGAAGCAAGATACTCCTCCCCGCCGCCAAGAAGGCCGCTTTAACGCCCTCCCTAGCCATCCGAATTTGATAGAAGCTTTGGTATGCGCCCATGAAGCTCAAGAGCGACATCCGGAGGTAGAGTCAACCAATGATCTATCCGTGGCAATGGATACGATCTTTGGGACAAAACTTGTTCAACCTTGTGAAGTCATTACACATTCGCCACTTGCCGCTTTTCGACCGTAACGACATTGCAAACCCCAGAGAAGCGACTTCCTCGATGTGTCGCCTTTAGAGTCGATCGACTGGCCGATATGATGGCATCCTTGATGGGGCCAAAGTCTTTCCTTTTTCGTCGGATGTATTTCGACCGACGGATCCATGTTCAGACAAGGAATCAGAATCTGGGTCGATCCCCTTCGTGTCATCG